>JABXWE010001401.1:0-10719 GCA_014611495.1 Limonius californicus | reverse complement strand
AGAATTTCATTATTTATGTTGGGAATAAGTCTTTTATAGGAGGTTTTTGCGTTATAAAACATGTATAATTGTTCAAGGAGTATGTTAAGTGTGTTTTTATTAGGTTTTAGAGTCAATTTGGCATATTTAGCAATAATTTAAAAATGTAAAATTTGTCATCTCAAATATAGGATTGTTTGGTGTCAAAAGTTGTTAAAAATTGCGTAGATCTTGAATCTGAAATTAGTTTTTAGATAGGATAATTCATAAGCCTAATATTAATTATTTAAGTTTTAATTATCAATTTCACTAGATATTGTTTTATATTCCATCCTTGTTTTTTTTAACGTTGCCAAGAAACGATGTGATGTTGTCAGTTTTTGTAGAGGTTTCTGGCAAGAAAAATTGAAATCAGTACCTTTATGGCCATCGTACAGAATGCACGCAATTTGTATCAGTGTTAAAAGTAATTTTAATTAAAATAGGCGTGGCATTGTATAAATTTATGAGGTTATGTGATTTGTTTGCAAAAGGTCAAACAGTGTTTAAAAATTGTAATTAGTGAACAATATGTGTTTATAATAATAAAATAAGTTACCTGGATTAATTCAAACGAAGTGTGTTTAATTTCGTGAAATTCTTCTAAGAAAATAAAAGAATTAAATTGAAATCTATTAATACTAACTTATAAAAAAATTCTTCAATTCAAAAATATATAATCAGAATTCATGAACTTACCTTATTCAATTCGAACATTTAAGTGAACATTTACTGTGCTTCGGTGATTTAAATATTTAAAGTCACAAACTTTTGAGTAATGAGAACTTGGTGCTGTCATATTCAAAATCAACTGATTCCGGTCTAGACAACGAGGCGTTCAAGCTGTAAATATGCAGGGGTTGCAGAATGTACAACAGGTGGTGTCTAGGATATGGCCGGAGTGACGCAATAAGAAAAAGATAAGTTTTAATTTAAGTCTATTTTTAAATGATTATGAACAATTCTTATATTATAATTAGCTATCTAAATGGTGGAGCCACTATAATATGCCCTGAGATAATGAGTTTAAATATAAATGCTATGACAATTACTTTATGTTATTTAATTTATTATAAACTATACTTAGACTATATTGATCTTAAGAGATAACCCAAATATGAGGTAATTTTTGGTTTCGTAATACCTTACGTATGTATAAAAGGATACTATTTTGATGATTGGAAGATTGTTTTTACATGAAATTGTTTATAATTAGTTTCATTATCATGTAAGAAAGGTTATTCAAAAGATTGTATTATTTACAATTGATAATTGAATACCTAATAAGAGAATAAGGTCTTGTACGATCTTCAGAAAGTGCTGCGTAGTGCTACTTTTGGATTAAAATTGATCTTGTGAGTAAACATTCCGTAGAGAATGAAGTTAAAACATAGTAATGTGACGTGGGATGTTAATTTGAGTACTGTGGGCAAATAAGGGAGCCCTAGAAAATAAAAAACTTGATTATTATCTGTTTATGTCTTGTAAATATTTGTGTGACAAGTTGTATTTGTATTTTATGGTATTAATATTGTTGTAAATAGTTTATATGTTGTTTGAGGAAGGTGTTAAAGCACTTTTGTTTTGTTGAAGTAGATTATTTATTAACTAATATTGAAAATTAGTTGAAATTATTAATTTTGAAGGTTAGAACCTTGTTTTTGGTATTTATATTATTATTAGTATTTGAGAAGGATGTTTTCTTGCATATTTGATTGTATTGTAAAATTTAGATTATGATTTTCACGATTTTATGCCACTATTGTTAAATTTTGGATATTTTGAATGTTTAAATACTTGTAATTTTTTTTAATTCAAATGTTGTCATATTTGGTACTAAAAGAATCGTAATTTTATGAAGATCATAAATATGAATTTAGTTTTTCGAATCACAATTTAATTTTCTTGTATTTTGTAAATTGAAAATGTTAATTAACAATTGAATATGTAAACAATAATTTTTAAGCAATTTGATTGGTCCATTTTAAATATTCATCTACGTAAAACGTCCAATTTGGTATGATTTTGGGAATTTAGTTGTTTTTTGTATTTGAAGCAGAAGGACGCTTTCTCTGGTTCTCTGTAAATTAAATTTTAAGTTATTAAGGATCAAATTCGTTTAAAAGTAGGCGTGGCTTCAGTTTTATTAAAAAAAATCTTCAAAGTTTATATTTTGTGAAAATTATAAAGTGTAAACAATTTTCAATTAAGTTAAAATATTGTTGAGTGTTAGGTGTTTATTTAAAATTAAAATTACATTTTTTACCTGCAGTATAAGTTTAAACTGAGTTATTTATTTCAACGTCCTCATAACCTAAAATAAAAAGTGAAATTAAAAGTAAGTTCATTACTTCGATTTAAAAAATAAACAACTTACCTATATCAAGTGATGAGAGTATAATAAAATTTGGAAGTGTTCACTGGAAATTACACAACACTTTAATTAAATAATTTGATGGTTTATACGAGTGCGAGGTCAAATGTGCCACCAGAAGTAAGGCTGTCTGGATGAAATGGGCGGGATTCAGCTGACAGTGCATTCCAGGAAATTTGGGTGTACATTGGACGGCAACATTTTTGATGTACACTAAACTTTAACAGTTTGGATTAAGATAAGTCTATTTTGGTTTAATAGTTGTATTTGCAAAAACTTTTATTATTGGAATTTTATGACGATCAGTAGCGAGGCCACGAACTGAAAAACCCTGAGATATTTGTATTTTTAGATGCTGGTATTTTTAATTAATATTATTGGCGTAACCAATTTAAAAATTTAATTTATGAGCTAGCCGAGGTAAAGAAAATTCATATAATTAATAATATTTTTATATTCAAACATACATGGCATATTTATGGTCGCAGCCAATGTGGGGCTGTTGATTTATTTAATTAATATTTATTTAAATATTATGTTACACAGCAATATATTTAAAAAAATGCTCACTTTATGTTGTCATTTTTTTAACCGTAAATCGAAATTTTATCTTACGAACTACCGCCTACGCACCAGTCACCGTTTCAGTGAAATCTAAAGCATAGCTATACATCAAACTCTACTTGAAACAAACATATACCAACGAAAATGATACACACTGGATTGTATTAAATCAGACAATCCAAGAAGCTACTGGCGTGACTTTTATTCGGCAATAAATGCAGCGATTTGCTGTTAACTATTATCGCAAGCTTTCAAGACATGAAAGCCATATTGCGGGTTAGCTGGCAGGCAGGCGGTGCGTTTCCCTGTAAAATACAAAGTCTATATTAAATATGTTGTTTAGTAGTGACATTTCTGGATGTAGAAATCTATATTACGCTAATATTAAGTCTTCTCTTAACTAAGTTAGATCGAAGAACCAATGTAATACCAAATAAAAATATTAACAATATCTTATTTTTCAATCAAATAATACTGATAAATTGAAGATAGAAATTAATCTCTTGACTTTCACTACTGGTTAAATCCGGAACGCGCACTTATGTGTATTCCGCTAAAAGGAGATACAATTCTTACTAATCATAAGAACAATGAAACCTGCAGATCTCTTTTTGAGTATTTAGAACATGTAATTGATCTAATGATTTTCCTTTTATAATTTTGCAGCAATTTCAGTTGATCTTGCATCAAACACACCCGGAATATTTCAACGTTTGCGCCAATCTATGAGATGATGACTTGATTCCTGTCTAATGGTTGGAGGTGGTCATTTCGGGCAGTTTTTATAACTCTGTTCCGTTTGATCTTGTTGTCTTTTTCTTTGTTGTAATACACATAATTTTGTTTTGTTTGTATTTTTAATTTGATATTCTATTAAAACAAAACATGGTACTGGTACATGCCTACACTAAAAGTTAAAACAAGCGGAATAATTTTAAAATACTACGATTGAGGTCATAATTTGTGCAAACAAAACGTGACAGCCACCTACTAGATTTTTTCGATTCCATTTGCAGAAGATCCGTTCATGCACGATGTTGTATTTTATTTTTTTATTAAGAAACTATTGCTTTTACGGAAACAACACAAGAGTTAAAAAAGTTTAGCACTAAATCATTCTTTTCAATAGATATTTTTAAATCAAGAAATTTTATTTTGTTAAAAAGTTCTGGTAAAAAATGGAATAGGGGTTGCATGTTTCACCCCTTTAAAAGATCACAACATAATTAAAAAAAAATTCATAGGTAGCGTTTTTATTGGTAGAACACACCCACAAAATGCCATTTCTTTAACTCTTCAACAATTTCACAAAAGCAAAAAAAACTAATTTTTTTTCTCATTTTTGGAAGGGTGTAACTTTTCAAGGACAGGCCTAAGAGCTTTTGTTTACATGAAAGACCTCCTTTAATTTTCGACAAGGAATCACCCCCTAAAAACTTATTTTGAAACACCCGGTATATCCCTTTTACTCAGTTCATATGTTTCCGCACTTGGACATTGCTGAATATTGGTAAAAAATTTCGCACATACTTTTTGTATGAAGTTTTCGATTGTAGGTAGATCAAGTTCAGCATGGATCTGTTTATTACGGCAAAACCATTAGGCGTTAACTGTTATGCGAGTCACTTTGCTTTGGAACACTTGAAGTTTATTAATTTGAGTTTTATATGCTGCTCCCCAAACTGAAGAACCGTATGTTATTATAGGTCTGAATAATTATGTGTATAACAAGACACTGCACTCAATTTTGAACGATGAAGAACAATTGATTATGGGATATAGCATACTTAATCGAGCATATGTTTCATTTAACGTATTATTAATATGGTATCCCCACTTTAGTTTTTCATCTAGGTGTATGCCTAAATATTTCACACTTTTATCTTTACAGTTCCAGGTGATGGAGTGGTTGGCTACTTCTAGTTTTGTAGGGTTCGTGTATCTTCTTAATGTAAATATTTTGGCTTCGGTTTCACTGGGATTGATGTTCAAACACCATTTTTTGCATCACTGTGGCACCTCGTCAGAGCACTGATCGCCTATTTAAATTGTTCATGCTGAGTTATGATCGCCGTGTCGTCGACATACATAGCTAAACTGGAGCTTATTGGTTCTTTGATATCGCTAGTGAATATACTGTGCAGTACCAGTCCGAGAACGGATCCTTGTGGAACAACTGCTTTAATTTCTCTTTGTGTTGAGAGTTTATCTATAATTCTGACGACAAAACGACGGTTTGTTAGAAATGACAAGGTAATTTTGACATGATATTGCTGTAATTTAATGTTTACTAGTTTTCGTAAGAGTCCGTTAATCCATACACGGTCAAATCCCTTTGTAATATCAAGGAATACTATTGTGGTAAACAGTTTGCGTTCAAAGTCCTCTTCTATCTTTTGCGTAATTCTGACTAGCTGGTGGTTGGTTGCATGGTGCTTTCTGAATCCATGTTGAAATGGTGGTATAACGTTTCGGTCGTTAAGATATTTGGTAATTCGGCTGTGTAATATATTCTCTAATAGTTTTGACATATTAGTTAGTAAGCTGATACATCGGCAGCTGTTAGGTGTTTTCGGATCTTTTTTTGGTTTTTTGAACATTATGACATGAGCAAGCTTCCATTGCATTGCAAAATATCCTAATCCCATGCAGGCGTTAAACATTATAGTCAGGAAGGTTATACTCTTCTTTGTTAGGTTTTTAAGAACTACGTTAGTTATTTGGTCGTGACCTGGCTTTCCTCTTTTGTACTTTATTTATGAAGGCTTTCATTTCCGAAGGTATTGTAGTTTCTATAATTTCTCCCTCGATCGTGCGAGCATTTTCAGCCATGTGGTTGGTTTCAGTAAAGAAGTCTTTATGGTTTACATTATCCGCTGTGGTGAATACAGTTCCTAGGTGATCGGCGAAAACTTCGCACTTTTCTTGGTCTGTTATGTAGGTCTTATTATTAGACACTATTGCTGGAATACTGTATCGTTTCTTAAGAATTTTATTAGTAGCTTTCCATAGGTTAGCGTCGTTCGATTGGATATTTTGAAGGTAACATTGATAATTGCTTATCCGGTAGTTATCTAATGCCTTTTTGGTTGAATGGGTTAGGTTGTTTAATATTGTTTTAAGTTGGGGCTCTTTAGTCCTTTCCCATTGTCTTCTATTTCTGTTTTTCTCATTTATTGTCTTAAGTATGTGGAGTGGAATTTGTTCATCTACATCAGTTCTTCTAGTATTTGTGTTTAGTAGCTAACTTGATCGATCTTGTGATAGTTTCTGCGAAATTGCAGATTATGGCATCGATTTCCTCGGTGGTGTTGATATTAGTTGGACATTTTAATTACTCGTCAATTCGGTTACCAAATTCGTTTCATTCGATTGGCCTATTTATTAATCTGCGATATGAATTAATTAATTTTACCTGTTGGGTAAAAGAGATTAAAACTGGTACGTAATCTGAATCAAGTTCAGTAAGAACAGTTTGGCAGACAGGTCGTCTAAAATGTTTGCTTAATACAATGTCGAGTATATCACGTTAGTTATCGGTTCGAAACAGTACGTATGCCGGTATCCTTGCAGCTAATATTTGAATTCCGCTTTCTGTGGCAAATGTTAATAATTTAGATCCGTTAGGGTTGTTTACTCTGCAACCCCATCTGGTATTTTTACAATTCAAATCGCCTATTAGTAGTGTAGGCCCGCTATCACTAAAGATTTCTCTTAAGTCTTGTTGGATTAAACTTTTATTAGGTTGTTTGTATGCCCAGCCTATTTTAATTTTACTATTACCTTGAAGAATTAATTTAGCTTCTACCACTTCGAGGCTTTTCAAGGTTCGTGACCGTAGTGGAATCACATTTATGTTCTTTTTATATATTATTGCAACTCCCCCAGCTGCTTTGTCCGATTCTCTATCTGTTCTTATGATGCTGTAACCAGCTACATTAAATGTTTGATTGGAATGCACTAAAATAACAATGCTAGATCTACTTTGCTTAATTAGGAATTCTATAAACATAGATCTTTGTTTCTTAGTCCATTGGCATTCCATTTTACTATTGTAAAACTATTAATTATTCTTTGGTTATTTGCTGCCATCGCTGAATGCTGAGTATATTTGTAACAAGTGTCATAAAGAACTCTTTAATCTTGTCCATATAGGATTTGATGAGGTTGATTACGGTTTTTATTAGTGATGTGTCTTTGTTTTCCGTAACTGTGTGTAATTCGATTGTGTAATTTGTTTCATTAGTGTATACTTTACAGGGTTCCTTTAGTTGTGGCCAGTATTTTGGAGATGTATTAGGTTTCAGATTATTAGTCGCTGTTTCTTGTTGAATGGATTTTCTACTTTGTGTCCGCAATGATTGCGCTTCTAATATTTGTATTAAATGGGGGCAGCCGCTATCATTTGCTGTATGATCATGTCCAGAATGTGGACTTTTCGGTTCTTCATTTGTTGTTTTTTCTTCCTCAGCCATTCATTAGTTATATTGTCTCCAACACATTTAACACATGTCGGGTATAAATTACAATAATTTTTGCTATGTCCATATTCCTGACAGCAATAACACTGTATAATCTGTTTAGATTTATGTCTAGGTTCTACAGATATTTCGCAGTAGCAGGCGTATGGTTGAGTTACCCTATCTATGGATGTTACCACAAAATAGTGAATAATGATACTAAATGTTTTTCATGCAAATCGCAGATTTTTATAGAAGTGATACCTGCTATAATGAAACAACTCTTGAAAATGTAGGACAGCCTATGGACAGCGAACCAACTACGTATTTAAGAAAACCGCATATGGTTGAGTTCCCTATCTATTGATGTTACCCCAAAATAGTGACGAACGATAGAATCGATACCTTGCTATAATGAAACAACTATTGAACATGTAAGGCAGCGTATGGACAACGAACCAACTACATTTTTAAGATATCCGCTTGTGACTGAGTTACCCTATCTATGGATTTTACCACAAAATAGTGAAGAATGATACTAAATGTTTTTCATGCAACCGCTGATTTTTGTAGAATTGATACCTTGCTATAATGAAACACCTCTTGAACATTTAGAGCAGCGTATGGACAACGAAGCAACTACATTTTTAAGAAATATAGTTGAGTTATCCTATCGATGGATTTTATCTCATAATGGTGAAGAATAATACTAAATCAATGATACAACTCTACATATAGGGCAGCGTGTGGACAACGAACCAACTACATCTTTAAGAAAACCACATATTGTTGCATTGCCCTATTTATTGATTTTACCACAAAATAGTGAACAACAATACGAAATGGTTTCCATACAAACCGCAGATTTTTGTAGAATTGGTACCTCTGCTATAATGAAACCAACTCTTGAACATGTAAGACAGTGTAACCCTTAGTACTACGCTATTTTTACCAACGTAAAGTACTACGCGGGGTCTCTGAAGGACCCCAGGCTTTTTTTATATCTACTTCGCTGATTTTAGGTAGTATGGGTGAAATAAGTAAAAACAATATTATTTAGTATGTAATATATTTAAGGAATACAAAGAAACAGAAAATAACACGAGTTACAGTATGATGAACAAAAAAAATTAAACGTCTTCTTGGAAATGGGTTATGCACTTTATGTTTGAATAGCTGCGTCTATGAATTGCACAGACAAATTGGTTGCATTGATTACATTTGATGTTATTACATTTGATGTTAACCTTTTTGTCCTGTGATCTAGAACACAGGTGGCATCTTCCCCGTTTTTTTACGTTTATTCGGATGGGCTCTTCGGGTTGTACTGGAGGGCTTACTCCACACGCAACCATTGCTCTGTATACATTGGCATTGTTCTTTACGTCCGGAATTCGCCGTTCCATGTTGGGTGTAGCCAGTTGCTTGCCTAACATTGGTGGAACAATTTCCTCGATGAGGATTTTGTATAATCAGGGTTCTTGGCAACATATACGATAAAGCTATTCAAGGCGGCAGAATCAATCACGTTCATAAACAAACGAAAAGGCCAGCGGGAGGTGCGACGAGAGCAAGTATATTCACTTATCATTTTGTCAGCAATATCAACAGCCCCTTTAGTGGCGTTATAATTTAGGATCATGTTGGGTTTTTTATGTTCTTCTTCAGAAACAGATGGGTCTTCGTGCTGAGTGGATAAGACATGAACCAATTTTTTCTTCTTTGGTGTGTAGGCCACCATAGTAACTTTGTCAGAAAACACAAATTGCGATGAATAAATTGCTCTCCCTGTGGTGATATTCAGTTCCTTTGGAGTGTCTGGTTTATTTTTACGTACTGTCCCAATCAAAGTCATATTTTTTGACAGCAAAAATTCAGCTAAAGCTACAGACGTAAAGAAATTGTCTGTAGTAACACCACGACCAGTACCAAACAGAGGTGAAACTAAATCTGTAACTACCCGGAATCCTTGTTTTTTTTCTGGACGCCCGCCAGGCTGTTTACCGGTGTAAACCTGCAGGTTGTGAAGATAAGTTGTCTTTACGTCTGCAGATGTCCAAATTTTGATCCCGTACTTAGCAGGCTTAGAACTCATATATTGTTTGAATGGGCACTTTCCACGAAAAGCAGCTAGTTGTTCATCCACTGTTACCGTTTCGTAGGGAACAAAGGCTTCTCGGCAATTCTTCACAAAGTCTTCAAATATGTCTCTAAACGCAGCCAACTTATCTGTTTGCCTTCTCTCTAGTCTCGTTGTTTTGTCATCAAATCTTATGCATTTACTGAACATAATAAATCTATCTCGAGACATACACGCTGTAAAGATGTTGCGACGAATGGACTCATCTGTGCTCCACATTTCTTTTACATTTTCTTTCCTGCAACGAAGTGCTCCTGCAGAAATCAAAACACCAATAAATGCATCGAGCTCTACAATATCTATATTTTTCCAGGACTTTTGCTTTCCAGGATTTTTTTCATTATATAGTTTATATGCGCGAGTTGCTTCTTGATTAGTGTATTTGCAGATCTTATTTTTCATTTCTATAGTCACGAAAAGATTGAATACTTCAAATATTTCTTTGGCTGAGTTAGTGTACGCTGTTGGTCCCGGTTTGGTTGTGACAATGTTCCTCGATGGACGGCGCGAAGAACTGTGACGTTCAGAGTTCCAAATACGTCCCGATTTTGCTACGTTCTGTTTACTGTTGATAGCTTCAGCTTCATTTCTTTCCATTATTGGTTCTTCCCCATCTTCATATTCAAGAGGTTTGTCTTCTCCTTCCTCAAGCACTTGTTCAGTATTATCTTCCATTTCCGATGAGCTATCGTCTTGAAAAACAAAACTGGGATCGCGATCTTCATCGTCACTAACATTTAGATCATCAGTATCACTATCTTCGCCAAATTGACAGGCTAATTCTTCAAGTTCTTTTTAAGATAACACTTTTTTATCACGTTTTGACATTTTAGAAGGTCAAACCACTTAACACTTTTGTTCACCACGGTTGATATGAGATTGTGTGGTAGTTATTCACTCACTGCGCTTCACTGATAAGAAACTGACGTTTGCACCCACGACGGGGTGCTTTATATACCCCTACCAATGGGTAGCCCCACCCATACAAAAAAGGCTTCGAATGGTCCACACTGTTACAGAACATTCCACAACAATCGAGACTGTTCTGGAATGTTCCGCAATGTTCCAGAGCATTCCACAACATTCGAGACTGTTCTGGAATGTTCCACAATGTTCCAGAGCATTCCACAACATTCGAGACTGTTCTGGAATGTTCCACAATG
>JABXWE010001400.1:0-10208 GCA_014611495.1 Limonius californicus | reverse complement strand
AGGCGGCCGTAGGCTAGAGGTTAGCGCGTTAGACTTCTACGCTGAGGGTCCTGGGTTCAATTCCCAGTACCGGAACATCGGATTTTTAACGGCCGTTCTCCCTCGCAAGGCAATGGCAAACCAGCGAGGTATTCTGCCTAGTAAATCTTCTCTGGAGTAGAAGTGTTTACACTTCCCGTGGTTCGGAGCCCACGTTAAGCTGTAGGTCCTCTATATCTGTGGCACTCTAAACGCGCAACACAGGCATAGGAGAGAAGATCGCTACGTCTCGTAAGAGACAAAGCACCCTAAGAAGAAGATAATCTAAATATGTCGGAGGAAAATATTTCAAGTTTGGGAATGTTAAGCGTTCATTTTTCTCTCTACTGACACAATATTTAAAAAAACTTTGTTTTTCGTTTAGGCGTTAGATATTATATAAATTGTAAATGAAATGTTTTTGTGGAACTAGAGATTTATTGTATTTTCTGTTGCAGGAATAATGAAAAACGCAAGGAAAAGTCTCGAGATGCCGCGCGTTGTCGGCGGTCCCGTGAAACCGAGATTTTCACGGACCTGGCCAGCAGTCTGCCACTACAGAAGGATCAAATCTCACAACTTGATAAGGCGTCCGTCATGCGACTTGCTATCTCCTACCTGCGCGTTCGAGATATGATTAACTTAGGTTAGTTATTTTTACGTAATTTAGCTTAGTGCATTTTTTTCCCAACGTATACTTTTGGATCAAATGATTAATTTGTTGACTTTTGGCTGCACCTGGCAGAGTGCAGTAGATATGAATGTGATTATGTTGTGTAGACGTTGCTTCTGATAAAATATTAAATTTAAACCTTGAATAAAGATTCCGAGCAATGATATTTATTATTCTTGTTTAAACGATATGGGCTGATGCCTGGTGTTATTCAAATCTGTTTATACTTAACAACTTTTTCCTTTTGTTGAGAAAATGGAGGATATTTCGGTTTCCTTATTAAGCTGGCTTATTATTAATAGATCGCATCTACATTTATGTAATTTTCTATATTATGATAGTAGAAAACACAGTATGATTCATTTACGCCAACTTGGGTATAACAAAATCCGTGATAAAATAAGCATTTATGAAGTCGCCGCTTAATTTTTTAAATTTTATTTGTAGCTTACAGCGATCGCTTGTTCCGCAAACAGCGAGCAAAAGTTTAATATTTTCTGTAATTGTAACTGTTTTTTGTGTGACTCAGTAAATACTTACCTCCAAGTAAACTGTACACAAAAATATCTGTTAAACATGGGAATTTAAGGGAATAAGGGACATGTTTTTAGAATTTTTCTGGGCTAGATGTATATTCCAGAGGAGTTAAACTTTGAATAATATACAATCATGCTCTATTACTGGTATATACATTTTAATGCTTTTTTTAGTGTTGAATTATTTAGATTTCTGAACTTTTTTAGGTGTCAAATAAGGGATTTAAAACTTAATACAGTAACGTAATTGATGATCGAATTAATATCTGTGTATGCACTTCCTTTTGGTATACTTTATAATATTTTGATTAGGATTTCGGATATTTTCACTGATATAAATACGGCATTTAAAATTTTACTGTAAATTATTTTCGAAAGCTTTATGGATGTTACGGATATAACGAGCTAATACTACTACAAATACTACTACTACTAATACTGTACTAGTATTGTGTATTTGAGAGTTTAATGTAAATATTCCCCTTGGGCGTTTAGACACAAGAAATTCTAATTTTAGGAGCTGCTGGTATTATTGTAAGGCACGACGCAAAATTCATCACAAAATGTTGTAGAAAATTCTGCAAAACATGTATGACATGAACCAGAATTTTGTGAGCAATTATGTCTGTGAGCATGCGCAAATGGGTCAAAATTATGTAGAGATCTAAGCGAAAACTGTTAAAATAATCAGGTCACTTTTTTTTTTATTTGTTATAGCTGGATCTGCAAGGCAGTATGCAATACACGGCTATGTTATAAATAATAATATATCTGGCTACAACTTAACTTATAAACTAGTGAGGATTAAGTGTCATGTCACACCTCTGTCTTTGAATTATATTCTTAAGGCTATACATTTATAAATTAAACTAAGTCCTGTGGCATCTTTCGTTTGAGGCGTGTATGGATGTCTTTTTGTCCCAGTTCTAGTTTGGTAGCACTAGCACAAAACACCAAGTTCTGGAAGAACTTCTGAGTAATTTTATTGATGAATTCGGTTATTAGAGGAACACCTAGTTCATTGTGAATTTGGGTGTTACGCACAAACCACGGGCACTTTATAGCAACGCGAAGCACTTTATTCTGCATTGTTTGTAGCTTTCTCATTGTTGTCTTCGACGTATTACACCATATAGGGCAGGCGTAAGTGAGTATTGGCCGGAGGATTCCTTTGTAAATAAGAACTGAGCATTCAGTTCTGAGATGAGAATTACGGTTCATCAGAGGGTATAACATACCCAATCGGGTGTGGCATTCGTTGAGTTTATGGATGATGTGGAACCCCCAGTTTAGCCTAGCGTCCAAATAGACGCCTAAATACTTTATTGCTGAGTCCTTACGGTTCCATCTTATCTCATTATTGTTTATTTTGATTGTTGGTAGTTGCGCATATCGTTTGAGAGTAAACATTTTCGTTTGGGATTTGCATGGGTTTATTTTTAATTTCCATTTGCTGAACCACCCAAGCGTATAGTTAATAGAGTGTTGTAGGTGTTCAATAGCTATTTCGGCACTGTAGCTCTGTGTTATTATCGCCGTGTCATCGGCATACATAGCAAATGTTGAGTTATTAACAACTGGCAAGTCGTGTACGTACAGATTAAATAATGTTGGTCCTAATATGCTCCCTTGGGGCACCCCAGCTTTTATGGATTTGCTACTGGAGGTTGTTGTATTTATCCTAACTCTGTATGTCCTGTTAGACAAAAAGGAGTGGGTAATCTTTATTAGGTAGATCGGTATGTTTAACCCGTTCATTTTATAGATTAGCCCCTCATGCTAGACCTTGTCGAACGCTCTTTCCAGATCCAAGAAGATACTGGCAGTGTATTTCTTATCTTCGAATCCTTTTTCAATTATTTCGCTTATCCTAAGCAGTTGGTGGGTGGTTGAGTGAGATGAGCGAAACCCAAATTGATGTGAAGGAATTATGTCCTTTTCCAGTATAACTTCTTGAATTCTAGTGAGTATCACTTTTTCAAGGAGTTTGGCTAAGGATGATAAAAGGCTAATGGGTCGGTAGCTATCTGGATTGTCCTTTGGTTTGGCAGTTTTATAGATAGGGAGTATAATTGCCGTTCTCCATTGTGTCGGATAGTATCCCAGTCGAAGAGAAGCATTACAGATTGAGGTTAAGTAGGCCACAGCCTACTTGGTTAGTTGTTTTAACATTTCATTTGTTATCAGATCGGGTCCAGGTGCCTTACGGTTGGGTAATCGTTCAATGTAAGATTTGAGTTCTTGGGCCGTTGCTGGGTCTATTGTTGGATTCTCTCGTAGGTGTAAGTTTTCAATTACATTTGAAACTTGGTATTCGAGATGTTCATCGTATTCACCTATGTTAGGTGCAAACACCAATCAGGTCACTGTGGATAATGTAGAGTTCTTTCAAGATTTCAATACTGTTGTTTACATAACCACGAATCTTGTTAGTTTGTTGGCGTCTTGTATTGTATTATGTTTTAGTGTTTGTGTTTGGCGTTTAAAAGTTATACTAGGTGTGGGCAGCGTTAGCGTCGGCGTGGCGGCGTAAACACGTGCTAAATCATTTACCTCCCTGCCCTTTGTGATCATAGATGAACATAAAAAATTGCTTGTTTGCGCGGCGATTGTTAATAAATTTCTGTAGATTTTAGAGCATGATTCAACAGTAATTTGCAACATTTGGTACAAAATTTTGAACACCAATTGCTGTATGGCACGACACAGAATTTTATAATGTGTACAAAATTCTGTTTTCATTCGTACTAGCCTACGGAGTTGTAATACAAATGTAATAAATTTTATAAATTGCCCAACTTAACAATTGGGGCCTAATTATCTTTTTATTTTGAATTGACTCTTCGTTTGTCAAATATTACTATCTAATCATACTGATATAAATTATAAATTTTTTATAAGGTTTTCAGTATTACAATGTAAAAAAAAGATATTTCTGAAATATAATATCCGTGATGATGGTATACTTCCAAACTTTCAAAAGTTTTTATTTCCAAAAATGTGTGACTTCTGCGAATTAGCGACATTTCATTGTGTGAATTTTCGGATTGTTACAAAAATCGATAGTAAAATTTAAAATATCAGACCCTTATTTGTTCTTTTTCAGCAAACATTGTAGGAAAGATTCAAATAGTTGTTATATTTTTAAATTACTGCATTAGTGTGGTTGTGGGGAATACGAACTACGTCAGCAGAGTTCCTCTAGGAGAAATGGCTTAAGATAATCAAAAAAATGGACATCAAATTACAAATTATTTACGTTGGTGGGCCCGTTTCCACTTGAACAGGCATCTACAAGTTTTATTTTTAATATCAATCAAATATTAAATTATCTTATAAATGTAACAGTAAATATTAAATTTATCTCATATAATAATACACTTTGTTAAATAAATTCCATGTTTTCAAACCGATAGTGAACAATGGGCTCGTTTCAAGTGAAACTGAATTGATATGAAAAATGACAATTTTTTTCTGTTGTGGGAGACGTTTTTAACGGCAAAAAATTAATATACAAAGCTGGAAACCTAAGTTATAGTAATATAGAAAATATTTTACAGAAAATTAAATGAAATACAATGCTCGCCGCTTATTAGAATCACGTATAATATTATCAGTCGGGTATTGTTACTACTTTCGTGAAGGACGGACCGGACGACTACATAGGAAAAACATCGTTTATAGTAATCACGACTTCGGTTTATCATCAGATTGAAGTCCATGCTCATAATGGGGTAAATTTCAGTAATTTAAATGAAACAACCACCTTGTCTGCCCCACGAAATATATTTCGTAAATAAATTAAGTTAAATTGGTGGTGAACGCTTTCGCAACTCACAACTGTTGCATCATCAGACCAAGAATTAAAATAAATCTAGATCAAGAAAAGACAATAAGCAGGCAGTAGTAACAAATTAGTAATACATTACCTTATTTAGTAAAAATGTAAAACTAAAACACCCACGCCATTACTGGCTACAATAAATATTTATACATAATCATGTATTTTACTTTAAATTTAAACATCAAAAAGCCTTTGGCCAACCGGCCAAAAACCAACAAAAGCATTAGAAGGGTGTAAAAGACACCCCAAACTATTTTAACTACATCCAACGCGCTTGAAGTCAAAATGGGGGAACAATAAAAATTTTTGAAAAATCTTATACCGGAAGTCAGGCCAACCAAAATCCATCTATACTCAAAACTTGAAACTATTACTAAAATACAGCAAGTAACAATCTACAGATTGTTACTTGCTGTTGTTACTACTGCCTGCTTATTGTCTTTTCTTGATCTAGATTTATTTTAATTCTTGGTCTGATGATGCAACAGTTGTGAGTTGCGAAAGCGTTCACCACCAATTTAACTTAATTTATTTACGATATATATTTCGCGGGGCAGACAAGGTTGTTGTTTCATTTAAACTACTTCGGTTTATGTTATTAATTTTTTCTTTGGATTGTGTTTGTCCACGAACAATATCCTAGCGTCCACGCATCTTGTTTGTTTGTATTTTCAAGCTCGAGTTGTAACGATCTTCGTTTTCTTGTAAGTTAACAGCCTGCAATTGCAATTGAGATGATAACTTGCCGAAAATAAACTAGCAGAATGCAGCAGTATTTCGCAATCAGTTTTGTATAAAATTCTTAAAAAATCCTATGACATACTAGACACCGCAACAATTTGAACACTAAAACAAATCGTATTGGAAAAGACGATCAAGTGTAATCTGGACTGTAATTCTGGTTCGCTAATGTGCGTGAACATGATGCACATACCAGGGCAGCCTTTTATGTTTTTTCAAAAACTAGGATTATTTTTTTGGAACAAGCTGGCTTATTGCTTTTTTAAAATATTCGCCTTTAAGATTGATACACTTTTGCATGCGTTCAAACCAATTCTCGAAACATTTTTTCCACTCTGAAGTTGGTATCTCAAAAACGTGGCTTCAACAGCTTTTTGAGGTGATGAAAATCGCTGTCCATGTATTTTTTGTTTGGCATTCGGGAACACAAAGAAGTTGTTAGGCAATGAGACATTAATTCGATGTTTTTCTCTTTCAAATAATCAATTGTTTGCTCTGTGAGAGCTGGCACTGTCATGATGAAGAATGATGAGACGTTTTCGGTTGTTTTTCCTGATTTCGTCGATGACTTCTGGCAAACAAATTGTTGTAAATCATTCAGCGTTAACCGTTCTTCGATCCTCTAAAGGAATAGTTGCGACATGTCCAGTACAACCGAAGAAACAAGCGATCATTTTCTTGGAAGTGCTTCGTGAACGAACAACTTTTGTGGGATTCGGTTTACCTTGGAACACCCAAACAGTGGTTTGTTGCATAGTTTCCGGTTCATACCAATACATCCAAGTTTCGTCACCTGTTACGATGTTGTATATGGATTTTGCAGTTCCTCGGTCGAATTTTTTGAGCATTTCCTTACACCAATTAACACGAGTCTTTTTTGAGCTTCGGTCAAATTATGCAAATCCATCGGGAACAGATCTTTTTCATAACTATATGACCATGCAAAATCGAATGTATTGCAGTTTTTGATATGCCTAAGGATGCCTGTATCTTACTGTAAGTCACATGTCGATCTCCTTCAATCATGTTGCGCACAGCATCGATGTTTTTTGGAATAACAACCGATTTTGGTCGACCTTCACGAAATTCATCACCGACGGACGCACGACCACGACGAAATTATGCAAACCAATTGTAAACAGTCTTCGCTGATGGTGTTTCATTACCAAAAGTTGAACGAAGCGATTCTATGCATTGTTGTTGAGTTAGGCCCTTACTAAAATTGTAAAAAATCATCCAACGAAAACCTTCACGTGAAATTTCCATTTTCTCACAAAACTGCCTTTTTTTAAACGTTCACTGGAAACAAACCACTCCGTCAATTTCTAAGCTGCCACTGTTTTCACAATAACGTCAAATTTTACGAAAATAGTAATCACACATCTCAATAGCGCCACCTAGTGGTCGTTTGTAAATACTTAAAAGGCTGCCCTCGTATAATGCTCTGCTGATGCGCCAGTAAGTGGAAGAACTTGCAAAGAAACGAAAAATGAGAATAATATTTTGTTGCAACGAAAGAGGTTTCTCTGTTTATTATTATCAATCCGTTATTGTTATCAAAAACCCCGAGTCCCGATGTGATCACTTTAAGCGGCGTATACTGTATTTTGTAATTTTAGCGCACATTACATAATTATGTATTCAATTATTTTAGGAATTATCGGTACTAGTTTCAAGTATAATAAATTATTCTGAGCTTGAATTGTATTTTTCAATTAAAGAATGAATAGACATCATTTTACTCATAATTAGTTCTTATTTTGTAATTTGGCTTGCACTTGCCGCTCCTTATCAGTAAGATAATTATTATGGAATGAGAAATGTCATCTCGTACAGCGACTATACGACTGTATTTTAAGCCCGCAACAATACTTCTAAATACATACGTCCTTGTGTACTACCCTCTCATGCCATTACTTCGTTTTCTACTATTGTTACTTTCTTGTTTCTGCCATTGCGTTTTTCTATTTCTGCGTATTCGTTGTATTAATATATAATTAAATAAATGTATAGTGTTGTGTAAATCCAATTTACTAATGAAAACTTAATTTGCACAGTTGCTGCTTTTTAAATATTTTAAACTTTGCAAAAAGTATCTCTTCATTCTCGTATAAATACTATTGTCTGTCATATTAAGATAAACGTATCTAAATTTAATAATTAGGCTTAATTAATAATTCACCGTATGGGAAAGTTTAGGTGAAACTTTTTGCTGTTTGCTATATACGAGCCCTAACAACTATATATTGGGACAAAATAAAATACATATACGAGGGTTGCTCAGAATCTAATGCCCCTTATTTTTTTTTCTCGGAAACTATTTATTAAAACTAAACAAAATGTGTACACAGTATGAAGGAATATCTCGCATACATATACTATTTTTCTACGTAATCTCCGTCCACTTGTAGGGCCTTATTCCAACGCGAAACAAGGGCATGTATGCCTTGCTTGTACCAGTTCTTGTCCTGTTCGTGTAACCATGTCCTCACTGCATAACGTCGTCATCGTCTTCAAACCTCCTCCCGCGAAGTGCATCTTTAATGCTTCCCGGGTTTTCCGACTTTTGTGGGGCCGTGCGTTGTCATGCAGGAGCAACATGTCTGCTGAATTCTTGTGAGGCCTAACTCGGCGGAAGCGCTTATTAAGTTTTTTTAGCGTCTTGACGTATGCTTTAGAATTGATTGTTTCTCCTCTTGGCATCACATCCATAAGAAGGACCTCATCAATGTCCCAAAAGACAGTTATCATGACTTTTCCGGCAGACGGTGTTGTCTTGAATTTCTTCGTTCGTGGTGAGTTTGGATGACGCCACTCCATTGACTGCCTTTTCGTCTCCGGCTCAAAATGGTGTGCCCAGGTTTCGTCGCCTGTAACAATACAGGACAGAAATGCCTCCCCTTCAGATTCAAATCTGGACAACTATTCAGAACAAATTGCTTTTCTTTGAATTTTGTGTTCGGTTGTAAGGCTTCACGGGACCCATCTTGCGCAAACCTTGGAATATCCTAGAGCCTTGGTAATTTTACTCGCACTTCCATTGCTAATTGAAAGCTGTATGGCTAATTGCCGACTTGTGACGCGTCGATCTTGGCGAATAATGGCATTAGCGCGGTGCAACATGTCCGGGCTCGTGGACGTGGTAGGACGGCCAGAACGTTGTCTGTACTGTAGCTCAGATTCTTCGCTTCCAGAAGCTTTAATTCTCTGCACCCAGCGACCAACGGTGCTCCTATCGACTGCACGACTTCCATACACAGCACATAAACGTTTATGAATATTCACAACAGTCTGCTTCTCCGCAACCAAAAATTCAATTACGGCGCGTTGTTTGTAACGAGTGTCATTTACACACGCCATTTCAAATTGTTTACTGGGGCTGCACTGTTTGTCAGATGCTTTTGCAGTTTTGTATATATACGCGCGAAACTTCAAATTTGCAGCGCGGAAAATTTCACTTTTTTATTTGTGTTTTTGGCTGAGAAAAAAAAATGAGGGGCATTAGATTCTGAGCAACCCTCGTATAAGTCAGGTATTTGACAGTTTACTTGTTTAGTTAATTAATAACAATTGGGGCCAATCAGCAACACAAAAAACAAAATACTTATTCTGTCATCTCTAATTAACGAGAAAAATGTTCACATTGCGTGGCAATTAAATATTGGGACATAGCATTTTTTTTTGTAGAAAATGGAGTAACATCACCTTTAGAATTTATGACCGCTCGAATTCGGTTGGGCATTGACTCAACTAAGGATCTGCACTTTTCAGGAGTAAATCCATTCCAAATTTGCTCTATTTTGGCTCTAAGTTCCGGTAATGTCCGTTGTGGGTTGTTCCTCAATGTTTGTTTCATTTTAAGCCACACTGTTTCAATGACATTGAGGTCAGGACTGTTGGAAGGCCAAGAAAGAACATTTACGTTGTGGTCGCCAAACCACTTTTTTGTGGTTTTGGCCGTATGACGGCGCTCCGTCCTGCTGAAAAATGTAATTTTCGCCAACATTTAACTTCGAGATACTCGGTAGCAGACTGTTTTCCAATATTTGTTGATATTTCGCGGCATTCGCGATACCATGAATAAATTCAAAGCATCCTAATCCTGAAGCTGCCGTGCAGCGTCAAATCATCACTCCTGTAGGAAATTTTACCGTACATTTTAGGCAATCCTTGTGGAAAGCCTCATGTTTGGTACGAATCACGCGTTTGCGGTGATCACCAACACATACGTCGAATTTTGATTCGTCACTGAAAATTACTCTGAATCAATCTTCTATCGACCAAGATAGTTTAGATTTTACTCATGCAAGCCTGGTTTTCTTCTGTTTTTCCGTCAACAGTGGCTTTTCCTTTTCCTATATGAAAACAATTTTGTTTAAAATTACACTTTTAAATT
>JABXWE010001399.1:0-11583 GCA_014611495.1 Limonius californicus | reverse complement strand
TAGTGTCAGGTATCTTAATGAGGTATTACAACCTGTAGTGTTGCCATTTGCCAATGAAATAGGCGATGGTTTCGTGTTTGTTGATGATAACGCGCGTCCTCATAGAACAAGGCAAATTAATGCATTTTTTGAAGAGAACAATATTACGCAGATGGATTGGCCAGCGAACTCTCCAGATCTTAATCCCATAGAGAACGTATGGGATTTCCTGAAAAGGTTGATATGGTCACGAGGAGTGGATCAAAACAATCACCATCAGCTCCGAACTGCCGTTTTGGAAGAATGGCTAAATATTCCTCAGCATTACATTCGGGATTTGATTTCCAGCATGCCAAGACGTTGCCAAGAGGTCATAAGAGCTAGAGGAGGTACCACGCATTATTAATCTTTAAGTGTTTGGTTATCATTTCTTTCCAGATCAAACTTTTCTGTAATACTAAAATGAAGATTTTGTTATTTTTTTATTAAAAGATTTGAAATTCGTTATTTAAGTTGTATTCTTTTAATTCTTCGCCCTAAAAGTGTTTCCCAGAATCATATACTATCAATTAAGCAAGAAGGTGTTGCTCAAAAAGTAGTAAATTGTTATTTATATATGTTCTTGTAAGTGTACCAGTTCAAATGTTGAGCAGTGTATTTCTGCTTGCTAGTGTAAAGCAGACAATATTTGCTATTGATGTCTGATAATCTACGACTTTTATCTTGTAACAAAAAAACATAGCACTTTCAATTTTACTTGTACCGACAGAAAGTAATTTTGCCCTTTCTAAAGAGTTTACGCTAACAGATGTACCATCTTTGCCATCTTCTATAATTTCAAAAACATACATTAGTGTAATGACACCCACTTCATACGTTCTTTATTTAGTTGCAATGCTTTCTTTAACAGTTAAATTAATTAAAAAATTATTACCTGGTTCTATCAAAACATTTCTATTTTTTTTAATTAAAAACTCAACTACTAGGAACTTAAATTAATTTTCGATAAAAGATATTTTTCGTTTGTTCTACATAGATAGTTTTGTTTGTATACCATACATTTCCTTTCAGTAGGGATGTCTAGCTATTGCTTAATGCAGAAAATATACAGAGCGCGGTTTTAGACTTTTGTGTTTCATCACTGTAACCTATCTTTCTAGTGAGAAGTAAAGAAGATAAATAGTGCCTACACGTAAATTTATTCATTTGTTTTTTTTTCAATTCTGTAGCTTAATACTCCAAAATAGAAAAAGATAGAACATAGCTTACGGAAGGCAAAAGTTTGGGGCAAAAACACAGTATAACCCGGGTTATTAGATGCCATTAGACAACAAAATATTGCACAGATAATATATTACAACTGCATTTGCGACGATTCTGTAATTTTGAGTTAATTTTAATATACAGGGTGTTTCGGAATTGTACGGTACTATTTTAGGGATGTATTCTCCAGCACAAAATAAACAAAAAAGTTCATACAAACATATGGCTCAAATTAATTTATTACCGAGATATTGAAAGTTAAAGATAAATAACTAAAAGTCCGATGTTAATCAAGTACCTAGTCAATTGCATACCGCTTAGTTTTTTAACAGTTGATTAAAACATCCGTCATTAAATCTGTTGATTAGTATTAAGTAACCTGTTTTACTAGTTCATGCTCGTTTTCGTCTGAGTTAATAGTAGTTTGGAGACTCTTCAGTTTGTTATGTCATGGGATACACCACAAATTTGTTCAGTATTGCAGAACAAACAGACATGCTTTTAATTTATGGCGAGATACGTAAAAATGGCGCTGTTGCTGTTCGAAGATACCATGAAACATTTCCCACTAAAAGGATACCAAATCGTAAAACGTTTGAAGGCATTGAAAGACGTCTTAGGGAGACTCGCACGCTAAAGCCTGAACGAATAAACGCTGATCGGCAAAGATTTCGACGAACTGCAAACGTTGAAGAAGGGATACTCAATGCTGTTCAATTATCTCCTAGTACTAGCACCAGAAGATTGTCACTTCGTTTCAATTTATCCTGTACAAGGGTATGGCGAACATTGCGTGAGCAACAATTCTATCCATTTCACGTTACGTCTGTGCAAGATCTGTTACCAGAAGATTATAACAAGCCCAGAAATTTCTTCCAGTGGTTAATTCGACAATGCGCACGAGATCCTAACTTCCTTAGCTGCCTGCTGGTTACCGATGAATCATGTTTTACAAGAAATGGTATTACTAATTTTCGAAACACTCGTGCTTGGAACGAAGAAAACCCTAATGGACTGCTAGTACGCATTACCAACATACCTTTTCATTAAATGTTTGGTGTGGTCTTCTTGGTGACAATCTCATCGGCCCCTTCTTTTTATCAACAAGGCTTTCAGGAATATCTTACTTGCATTTTTTGCAAAATGATCAGTATGACCTTCTAGAAGACATTCCGATTGCCAATAGACAGGGGATGTGGTCTATGCACGACGGTGCCCCTGCTCTCTTTTATCATATTGTCACTGATTATTTAAACATAACATATAGTAATCAATGGGTTGGTCGAACGGACCTGTTAAATGGCCACCACGATCTCCTGATATAACGCCATTAGATTATTTTGTGTGGTGCTAGATGAAGTCTATGGTTTATTCTACGTCTGTTGGCACATAAGAAGAGCTAAGGAATCGCATCGTGGAAGCAGCAGCAACTATCAAGGGTCGTCCTGATGTTCAAAGGCGTGCCAGAGAAGCATGGATTCATCGTGCTGAATGCTGCATTCAATAAAATGGAGACCACTTTGAACATTTACTCTGAATGTTTTATTTTTAAATAAATATCTTGAACTTTCAATATCTCGGTAATAAATTAATTTGAGCCATATGTTTGTATGAAGTTTTTTGCTTGTTTCGTGCTGGAGAACACATCCATAAAATAGTGCCGTGCAATTCCGAAACACCCTGGATATATTTGCACATTATTATGGCACATTTTACGTAGCATTGAAATGTTATCTTATTTTTCTAGCTAGACGATTTTCGAAATATTCGCATTAACTTTGTTTTATAAATACATTGCAACAAGCTTTTTGTTTGTGCTTACTTCAATACCATATTTGTTTTACTTTCTTTTCAAATTATTAGAGTATAATATCCACAAAACTATTTACATATTAGTAGACCTCCCCGTTTTTTAAATTTAATATTGTTTGCAAGTTGTTAGTTACTAAATAATTATTGATTTATCAATGAAATCCTGACTATTTTATAGAACAATGATTAGTGAAGTAAATTGTAATTCTTAACCTCCGTCACATTATTGTTATTTAAATAATATAGGCCCTTTAAATTCGCTACACATTGTCTAAAAACTGAATTTATTTTTGCCTTTTAATAATTTAAGTTCGTTTTTTGGTGATAAGTATTTATATTGCTCAAAATACAGTAACTAAACATATTTTGGATGGAGAGTTACTTTAAACAAATAATGGCAATGTTTATTTGATTTTTTTTTTACTTAAGCAATCCATTTTAAGTAAGACATTGATTAACAATTAAATGTGCTAATAGGGTGTCTACAATTTCGTATAAATTTGCTATAAATATGATCTATTTTCCTGCAATTTTTAGTGTAATTGCACATTATCATTTAAAGTCAGTTTTTTAACATAATAGTTGATAATATTTTTGCCAAGTCAAGGTCTACTAATGTTAAAATAGTTTTGTAACTGTAATTTTGTTAATTTTATATATAAATTAAACCACATGGTATTGGACTAAACAGAAACCTACGGCGTGTATTTAAACAACAAAGAAAGTATCCTCATAATTTGCAAGTATTTTATTATAAATAAAAACATTGGGTTTTCCTATTTTTAGACAAAACTAAAAGTTATTTTCTTATTTAAATGTTAGGTGTTAATAAATAATGCTAATAGTACTCAACCGAATTTGTAGCTCTTGCGATTTACGAGATTTCCATGCAGACGCATAGAAATAATTTTAAAAATAAATAAATCAAAAAATGCAGTTGTACGACTAACCCAGTGAATAGCAATGTGTTTTTCCAAGAAACCAAGCTGCTGTTTGTGATAAGTATTTCTTATGCTTTGACAAGTTACTTTAAACAAATAATGGCAATTTTTGTTCGATGTTTTTTTATCTCTCTTAAGTAAGACATTGATTATCAGATAAATGCGCTAATAGGGATTATACAATTTCGTATGAACTTGCTTTAAATGTGGTCTATTTTCCTGCAATTTTTAGTGTATTTGCACATTATTATTTAAAGTCATTTTTTTACATAACAATTGATAATATCTTTGCAAGGTTAAGGCCTACTAATTTTAAGATAGTTTTATAACTGGAATTATGTTAATTTTATAAATTAAATTAAACAACATGGTACTGGACTAAACAGAAACCCGCGGCGTGTATTTAAACAACAAAGAAAGTATCCTAAGAAAGTGTAAGTATTTTCTTATAAATAAAAACATTGAGACTTTTCTATTTTTTAGACAAAACTAAGTCATTTTCTTATTTAAATGTTAAGTATTAATAAGTAATGCTACTAATACTTTGTACTTTCTTGTACCGAATTTGTAGCGCTTACGATTTACGAGATTTCCATGCACACGCATGGTGTTAATAAATAATGCTAATAGTACTCAACCGAATTTGTAGCTCTTGCGATTTACGAAATTTCCATGCAGACGCATAGAAATAATTTTAAAAATAAATAAATTAAAAATGCAGTTGTACGACTAACGCAGCGATTAGCAAAGTGTTTTTCCAAGAAACCAAGCTGCAACTATATCCGCGATGTTGCCAAGCGTGTAGGATCGCAAGTTGACTGGAAAATATATCTTGCGGTTTTATACACAAAAGGCGCTGCGGCGCTCTCTACAGTGGAGTTAGATGAACTTCTAGAGTATAAAATCGAGCAAAATGGGTACAAACTGAGCTCCGGACAAAAATTTGAATTTCACCACCCCTTGACCTCTCCTCTTGAATGAGTACGATATACACAGGGATACAAGATGAGATCCAAAATCGGATCTCACCTTAAAAAAAGGATCTCCTCTTGTACAGTTTGTAACTCCAAAAGATCTCGACTTGTACCGAAAATAAATATATATATATATATATATATATATATATATGAAGTGTTTTCACTACTAAATTTAATTAGTAATATTTACCTCGTATTCTTAATAGATCTGGCGTCTATAAAAACAATTGTGATGTGAAGTTTTAGGTTTCCGCGGTTTGTGGTAGCATTATCAAAGTTAGTAATGCTACCTGCATCTGGTAGTGAAACATCATCATCATTCAATTCGACGACGACGCTGTCTAAGCCTGAAGAGATGACTTCACAAAATTATGATATTACAATGGAGATCTAGATTGGAAAAAAACGCATACTCTGAACCGGCAAAATCAATTTCTTCCATGTTTCGACTTGAAACTAAATAATTCATCATAAAACGCGGAATTGTGATTAGATTCAATACAATAATTTGAAAGTTGTACTTAGATGCGAAATTGAGATTTTACGTTGCATATGTGCATTTGTCAAATCTAAACGTTATCGCCCCGTTCAACATATTTACGCAAACAGTAAAATCACTAGTTAAATATCAATATTTGTACTTTACCGGCTCGAGTTTTCCCCTTGAATTGTAAGATGTGAATTTTAACATCGAATGTGGATTCGCAAAAGTAACAGCTGGACTTAAAACTACAGAGAATGCTTTGAAAATAAAATGTAGAGTTAAAACGTATGATTTCTATTTAAAAACACGAAATCTGTATACAAACGCGTACTCACATACAAATGACACCTAATTGAATTTGACGTTTTTTGACATTAGGGAATTAATTAGCAAGAAATGCACAATACAGAAGCACAAGCTAAGATTAGAACAAAACACGTGTGAACTTAAAAATTATACAAAACCCAACACCACCACAAGTTTATATTCTCGTTTCCTAAATTTGTCAAAAATAGGATTTAATGACAAGGAAGTAAAATTTCTAAATAAAGGATTGAAATTCTGTCCATTCCTAAAATTCACTAACAATATTAAAGAAATTTTAGAAGTAAATTCAGATAATATTCACAACGACAAGTATTTCTATTACGCAAAATTTCAAATTGCCAATTTATTAAAGGACCCAACAGCAGACTAATATTCAAATTATAAAACAAACAAACATAATAATTTATTGCTTGCATCAATTAAAAAAATCATAACAATCTAATTTCTGTTAGAGCAAATAAAGGTAATTTATTTTACATAAAGATAATAATTAAAAAGTTAATAATTTCAATGCAAAAGATAGATTTGTTAAAATCAGGTATTTACAAATTAAACTGTTCACAGTGTAATTATGTATACATTGGTCAAACAATTAGAAATTTTGATACCACATACACACAACACATACGCTCGTACAAATACAAACACCCAGAAAGGTACAACTACGCTAAACACTTATTAGAACACAATCATGCATTGACATCAAATAATACAAGAAGATTTTTACACTTCTGTGATGATAAAAGCAAATTGGATATTCTTGAGACCTTTCAGATACGCCTTCTAGGAATGAGCAAATTGAGCTCATAAATTCCCAGCTATTGGAAGTTTTCGAATAGAAAACTAGAGTCAAGTTTGAAATCAAGATTCAGTATGCTGTTTCTCTACTACAAACTACAGATGTTTACAATTAATAATTGCTTTTGAAAATGATATTTTGCATGTCTAAACACGTATAAATCACGAAAAGTAAATCAAAACTGTTGAGATTGCGGCTATTATTATTATGAAAATATTAGAGATATCAGTTTAAACTCAAGTTTTCATCACTAAATGGACTGAAATTTCCATATAAACGACGACCCCTATTTTTAATATTACATTTACGCTCAAAACTGTTCCTCTTAAATTTTAAATATAAACTTCACACCAGAAAATACGATTTTACTCAGGTTTAAACGAGAGGTTTTACGTTCGAACTTGAATTGGCAATTTCAAATTTGGGATCTAGATTTTAAACTGTACAGTGGTGTGAAAAAGTTCTGTATCACCCAAGAATATAATTATTTCTTGAAATTTAGCTACATTTTTGGCATAGTTTCCAAAAATTACGTTTAAATATTTGATTTTAATGACTATGCTAACAACTTATCTCTTAATTAGATACTTAGAACTCCATAGAAAAAAATTAAGGGAACTTCTTTTCTAAAATCGATAATCAGTTATTCGTGCATTTTCTAATAGGATCATTTAAATGCATTTAACATGAATCTTAAAAGCATAATCAGTGAGAGACGACAGGATATTGCGGAGGACGAACCTGGCAGACAGAAGTCTTAATTCGATAGATTTAACCAAAATATGGTCCAAAGCTGTGTGTAAGTATAAGACGGAGACTTTTAAATCTGTATGTAGCCCGGAAGAAACCCCTCCTATTATTTAGTGATTAATCTACCTTTAACATTAACAATCATGCTGGAAACACATATGTTAGAAGATATCTTTGAGAGGACTTTTCACGATAGTGTTTTCTGCCAATAATTAAACATCCAACTTCTGTCAGGATATGGGACTGTATGTCTGATGAAGGTGTTGGAGACAGCATGTTGTATCTGGCATGATGAATGCAACCAAATACATTAATGTCCTACAGGAGTGCCTCGTGGAAAAGAGTTATTTCCTGATAAAACCTTTATCTTTCAAGATGATGACGTTCCTTGCCGCAGGGCAAAGGTTGTTCAATCTTGGATGTGAACCATTAAAGTTAAAAGAATAGACTGGCCAGCACAATCCTCGTACCTAAATCCTATAGAAAACTTATGGCAGAGGATTTCTAACATTATTTCAAGAACAAAGCCCACAAAAACGTGGAATTAATCGAAACCCTAACTGATGCTTGGCATCGATGCATTACGAAGGAAGAATTATAAAAATTGGTGAATTATATGTCAAAAAGGTGTGAATTAGTTATTAAAAACAAAGAATGTCCTATTAAGTACTAAAATAGTTTAACATGAATTAGTGAAGTTAAGTAATTGTCAAAAAAAAAAGAAAAAAAAACAAATAAATAAAAATCTGTGTTGAAAGCCGTATCGCTTTGCACTTGAAAAAAAACAAATAGATAAAAATCTGTGTTGAAAGCCGTAACGCTTTGCACTTGAAAAAAAAAACAATAAATAAAAATCTGTGTTGAAAGCCGAACGCTTTGCACTTGGACTTTTATAAGTCGTGTTGAAAGCCGAACGCTTTGCACTTGAACAAAAAACAAATAAATAAAAATCTGCGTTGAAAGCCGAACGCTTTGCACTTGGATTTTTATAAGTCGTGTTGAAAGCCGTAACGCTTTGCACTTGAAAAAAACTTAAAGCAAAATTTTGAGCCTGTAGTAGAACGGTGTTAAATAAATTGAGTTTGTGAGTCTTTAAATATTTTGCTTTGAGTCTCAGCATGGCGCTGTCTTCAAACGGATTGCTGGTTTGATTATCTTTTCAGTTTGAATCCTGGGACGAGTACCACACAAATTCGAGAGCGAATATAATGTCAGTCTGGCCGTATGAGCATTCGTCTAATTTATCGCCTGTTTTTGTTATGGAGCCAACCGACGGAGGGATTACTGGAGCTGTCGTTATTTTATGAATAAGGGACTGTTTGCTCCTTTAGGTTATAATTAACTAGTGTAGTAATTTAATATGTTAATTGGAAGAAGCTTACGTGTTTCCAAAAACTACAATAGATTATAGTATGTATGATTTAGGGATGTTGCACACGTTTGTAAACACAGCCGGTGAATTAGCTCGACGCTCTAACACAGGGCGGTCATTGTTGTCATGCCGTTATATGTTTTAATTATATTCGTGTAAAAAGGGGGATTCAGAGATGGTATCTCGACCAAGTCGAATCGCTCTTAATAAAGTCCAGTAATCCTTCAACTGTTGTATTATATTTTATCCTTAAGATTTAACCCTTTTGAATCTGACATATATATAATGTACCTACAATTTTTCTGTTTTTGAATAAATTTTATATATCGAATTGTTTCCGCTTCTTATGCGTCAACCTTAGGACTATTATTATTGCTAGTACTGCGTTTAAGTACCTGTATTATACTTGCAATGACGAAATGAAAAATATTTGAAATAAAGTGGGTTTAAACTGCAATTTCGACGATTTGTGCCACCGATGCAGAACTTTTTCACATCAACGTACATAAAAAACTTTATCAATGAAATAGAAACATCTTAGTGCTTCAAACAACAGAACTTTAAGAAAATCGCCTCTAAGTTAGGCAATGTGTATTAAGAATTTAGTTTCTATTTCAATAAAGTATTGTCTTTAATACTATTTATTATTCGGGTTGTTTTAACTGCAATTGCGTAGGTTCTATAAGAAGGAAAATTGTTTGGCAAATAACATAATTATCTAGAATTATGCGAAGAATAGATACATAGAAAATTAAACCATAAAACCACATTCAGGTTTTTGTTTCACATAAAATTGTGATAACCTTGCTGACACTAAACATGTTTACAGCAACAAGTGGATAATACGCCGTGATAATTGAAGAAGAGTGATGTCATGACGTTTTTATGCGCAGATCTGTCGTTTAAAGTTGTACATGTACTTAGTAATATTGTGAATGGAGTAGTGTTATTCAAGCTGAACCTCATTGTAATAGTTTTATAAAGTAAGTAGTTAGGTATACACAAATTCTTAGAATAAACTAAGTAATAGTTACGGAGTTACAGCTTCTAGAAGGTGTCCGACGATTTCCAAGGTTTCGTAAATAGTAGGTTGTTGTAGTATATGCAACTAAGCGAGGCCCTGTAAAACTGTGCCGGAATTATTTTCAAAGCTTTGAAAACCTTCGGTCACCTTTGAAGAGCTTTCCACGGCCCCGTTTTGTGTTTACGTAAATTAGGCGCAAGTCGTTCTATTTTGGCGTTTCATTTACTTATTTCTAAATAATTGCGTATGTAACCAAGTGAAAATTTTGTAAACAAATTTAATTAAAAGATAAAATTTGCTTTTTTCTATTGTTCTGAACCTTAAAGTATTTGGCGAAGTCTCTACTAACTCTATATGAATTGTTCTAGGTAGCTACAAGAAATTGTGTGTATTATTATTGTAAATAGCAAAAATAGACAAATGGCCTACGTTTTAAACTTTTTTATCTATCACTCTGCCATTTTCGTAAAAAAAAACTCGCTTGTAGGTACCTCTAACAAACATTCATAAACAAGAGTTTTTAAGATTGTAATTTTGTGCATTCAAAATTATAAATTGGAAGGCCCATGCAAAGAGGTGCGGCACTACTCCATTAAAAGCATTAGCATTTTTGACACTAAATATTTTGCAAGTAGTCGTGGAAGCTACAATTTCCTGATTTATTTTTTCATCTTTTAATAGAACCTTGTGTAATCGATATTGCTATTAAATTTGTCCTGCATCTGAACTAAAACATTCGTAAATATTGTGTCGAATCTTGAACTGTAAGTGGTACGTTTTTCTTTGCAGCTTTTAGTGCGAAACACGTACCTAATCAATTTCCCGAGTATCCGAAACACCACCTCGGAAAAATGGAACTAATCTACCAAGCAATTTGGATACATTTATGTGCAATCGCGCTGGCGATTGATATTCTTATACTATATATACTGTGTGGCTATAAGAGAATGCGGACAGTACCTAACATGTTTTTTGCAAGTTGGCTAATTTTTCAAACACTAGATTTACTTTGTAACTTAATTTCTACCCTAATCGTAATAACAAGAGGAAAAGATTTCGTTGAACACGAAGGCATTTATAAACTTTGGATCGTAATCGTGCAGTTCTTCCCGGTATTGTACGGAGGAACGCTGTGGTCTACTTTATTAATATCCTTAGATTGGATTCTTGCAGCTAATTTTCAAAACGCTTCTAAATATTTTCGAAAGTATTATAAAATTATAATCGGATGTATCTGGATACTTTCAATATTTTCTTATGTTATACTTTTATGCATCCAATTTTGTACAAGTTTGAATACTCAAGGATACCTTTATTTTCACATATTTTTGTTTTTCGTGGCCTTTGTCTTCACGACGGCAGTCCAAATATACAGAATAGTGCAGAAAAACAATAAAAGACCATTAGAATATTTCCATTTAATGTTAACTTTAGCTAGCACATACTTAATAATGGAATTACCAATGGTTATTTATGATATAGCATCCCTCGGCTTTCGTGTTACTTCAACTGAAGAAATTTCCAGATTAGTAGATTCTATTGTTCGTCTTAACCCCGCTGTTAATTTAATATTTCTGTACTGGTTTAATCTAGATTTTAAAGAATGTCTTGGAAATACTTTTAAAAGCGCTAAAACTGTGCCTGTAAAAACAGTTGCTAAATTGGAAAATCCAGATGGGAATCAAATCAAGTAGTGTGTACTTGCCATTTCCTCGAATAGAACCATCAGATAAACATATACAAATATATGCCATGAATAATATACAAACAAGATTCGTAACAAATTCGCTTTACATATGCTAAAAATAGTTATAAATAGATATTGCTTCACTGGAATAGATTGTAGTGATTGTTA
>JABXWE010001398.1:0-47932 GCA_014611495.1 Limonius californicus | reverse complement strand
TTTCGAAAATTTTCATGATTTCAATACTTACCCTATACCTATAAGGTATGGGAAAGTAAAAATTGGGTTGCCATTTAAAAAATAATGATGACGCCATCACCTACGAACAAATGAATGTGGGAAAATGATTTTAACATACACAAGTGAATTTTTAAAAAAGAAAATCGACGAGTTTTGGGGTTTTTGGCCTATGTTTCAGTTTTATTTGGTATGTTCTATACCTTTGACGCACACTGTATTTTACTAGACCTCGTATACTGGCTCACTTTTATTATTATTTGTATCTATACATACCTTAGTCAACAATCAAAACAACAAAACAATTTAAGCCATCCATCCCCATTTTGAAAGATTTATTAAAAACTTGCTTAATATGCATCCTCTTCATCTTCGAGTGCTTCGTATCTCACGAAACATAGTGAAAATGGCACAGGACCTACAGCTTAACATGGTCTCAGAACCTTCACTCTAGAGAAAATTTACTAGACAAAATATCTCATTGGTTTGCCTTACTTTCTAAGGGAGAATAGCCGTTATACATGCGATTTCACGGTACAGGGAATTGAACCTCAGACCTTCAGCCTAGTGGACTAACGAACTATTCTATACGGCCGGCTCTTTATATACATCTAAAAAGAACGGCTAAAATGTGTTATACGGATTTTCAAATATATGCATAAAATTTTCAATTATATAGCAAAAAACTGCATGTGAAACTCATTGAAGTAGAGTTTTAAAAAATATGAACTTGAATTGAGACGTACATTTTGCATATTATCCAAGATATAGTCATAACTAAATATGCTTGTATGGCGTTTTCCAAAAGTCTTAAATTTTCCATAAATCATATTTGCACTAATTTATATACAAAAATTAGGCTTCTTAAATGTATTGCTAATATTTAAGACCTAACGTAACATTTTCCCTCTAGTTTTTTTAGATTTTTGGGGTCTTTCCTTTGGTATCATTATCAAAAAACCAGTTTTTTCAATTTTTCTTGGAAGTTTCTCTTTTTAAAATTAATTCGTAGATATTATTTTTCAACTTTAAGGAATTGGTTTTCTTAGTTTTTTTTAATTAACATCCATGATATGATTACAATCTCTCTAAGTAGACAATAAGTGACAGTGATTAATTGACATAGGAGGGACTTGCTCATTGGCAAGCTCCTTAAGTGTATTACACATTAAGTGAGATTTATGACTGCATGAATTGTATTAGGTTAATAAATACTCAAGTTCTTTGTGGAAGATCTAGAGGGTCGTGTCGCTTGAATCTCTTCACTCTGGGAGCGACGAGTAGGTCCTTGACCAAAGTGTTCGGGAGATCTCTTAGGTATCTCTCTGGTATCTTACACCCAGGGTGGCGATTTCTTCTTCGACAGTTTTTATTTGAAGATCCCGATACATAACATGGTTTGGTACATACCACGGTGCATTACAGATCGCCCGTAATGTTTTGGACTGAAATCTTTCCAGTTTCAGGATATTTGTGTCACTGGTGGAACTCCAAATTTGGATACCGTATGCCCAAGTGAGTTTTAGTATCACTTTATAGAGGAGGACTTTGTTGTCCAACGTCAGGTGAGAGTTGCAATCCATCAATCAATACATCTCGTGGTAGTTGACGCCTAGCTGGAGTCGTTTATTCCATATATGTTTTGACCATTTTAGCCCTTTGTCCAGGTGGATGCCGCGATATTTCACTTCATCCTTTTGTGGAAGTGGAATGTTACACAGGCAAGTACACAGTTGGGCAAATCCCTCTGCGAAGGCGAAGGTGATGTGTGTAGACTTCGTACTGTTCACTTCAATGCGCCACTTTTTTAAGTAGCTCTCAATCTGGTTGAGAAGATTTTGTAGGAAACGGGGTCCTATATTGGGATCCTGGTGTGAGGACATTACGGCAGTCTCATCTGCAAAGGTGGCGATTTGAGTATTAGTGGTAGGTGGTAGATCGGCTGTGTATATTAAGTAGAGGATAGGCCCAAGGACACTCCCTTGTGGAACCCCTGACCTAATTGGAACCAAGGGGGTGTGCCTTTCTGTTAGGTAGGATTTGAGCACTTTACAATATGAATGCGGTAGATTTAACTTCATCTTGTAGTTCAGGCCTTCATGCCACACTTTATCGAAGAACTGTGATATGGCGAGGAAAGCAGCGGAGCAATACTTCTTAGTTTCTAGATCATCTTTTATATTTTGACTACACGGTGTACCTCCTCGGTTGTCGCATGTTGTTGACGAAATCCGAATTGAAAGCTAGGTATCGGGCTTCTTTCTTCAATGATAAGTTTTAGTTTTTTTTTTTTAGAAGAGTTTTTCGAACACTCTTGGTATTATAGGTAGCAGGCTGATGGGACGATAAGATGTTGCCTCAGATGAGTCTTTGCCAGGTTTCTGGATCATTATAATCTGCGCAATCTTACACTGGAATGGGAGGTGTCTGGTTCTTATTACCGCATTGTATATGTAGGTAAGCATTCTGTAGCCTTCTTGTGGAAGCTCTTTTAGAATTTTGCCTGTTACTAAATCGTAGCCTGGGGCTTTGTTGGGATTGAGTTTGGTGGTTATAACGTCTTTTACGTCAGAAATTTTGAAGCTAGTGGTAGGAGTATCCATGTGATATGGGGCTTGTAGTAGTTGCTGGATAGGAGCTGCCTCTTCTAGCGTTATCTCTCTTGGGAGGGGTTGGAATACATTGCTAAGATATTCTTTTCGTAAAATAGTTTAATGTATTGATTGAAATTGTTTGAACTTTGTTTCCTGTTTTAGCTGTTATTTTTTCTACATTAAGTATGCAGACTGTTGTTTCAAGTTTACATTGCATTTTCCTCTAAATTAACCATTTTATTTGGTTTGCGTTTATACATTTTTTGTTAAAATTGCTTTTGGATTTATTTTTGCCGCGATTATTGTTGGACGTTTCTATTCATTTTCCCTGGAAGTATTTTTTAAACCATCTCCCTGATATTTTGCTCTATAACAATTTTTTGGTTAATATTCTAAGAATTTTTTCCACAATAATGTGTTTAGTTTCTAGACCTTCGCTTGGTGCAACTTTTTGGGACGCCCTTTTTTAAATTAATTCCCAAATTATATAAAATATTACATTTTTGATATCTTGAGAGTAAAGTTTTAAATATTTTATATTTCTCAAATTGTACCTTCTATATTTTTCTACAAATATTTTTCGTTTTCTGCTAAAGCCATAATTGGAAAATTTTTTCATGGATCAGTTTCTGGATTAGTTTGAGACCAGAAAAGATTTTTTATTTTCCTTTTTGTCAAACTGTGTTTGGAACATCTTCTTTAATATATTTGCACATATTTCTCTATCACTGAATGTTTTTTGTAAATTTTACTGCCTAATTTTGGTTTTTGAACATTTTGTTTCTGATTGTTTTATCCAAAATATTTTAAATACATTATTTTTGATTTTAATAGTTAGAATTACTTGTTTTTACTTTTCTGGTCTCCTGTAACTGGATTTATTACTTTTTTCTCCTTGAGTATGTTCCTTTTTTTTCTGAAACTGTTTACCCAACCAAATTTCTCAAATATTAGTGTTAAGACACTTTCGCTCGGAAGGAATTTCTCTCTTGGCTTCAGTTTGGACCTGTATTGGTAGAAAATTGATCCTAATTTTCAAGACTTCTTGTGCTTCCGACTCTTCCCTTTTTTTCCGAACCCATTTCTCTGTAGATACTTCTAAGGGTATTTCAGTTTCAGATTTTGGATCATTGTTTTTTCTAATTTTTTTTTGGTGTTATATTCCATAACTAAGGGGCCATACGGTACTAACAGTTTCTTTATGTACAAATATTACGATTTGTCTAATAAACGATAGTCCAAATGTCAATAATAACCAAGATACAGGGTGTCACAGTTAAATTTTAATTTTTGTTCTTTTCAAATTACTTTTGAAGAAACGTAAATATTTCAAAAAATATTGGAAGTTAGTGTTTATTGGCGCGAAGAATTAAAATTTTTTAACTGTTTTTGTGTTACGTAGTAAAGGGCGCCACCTACGACACTTTTCTACTCTTTAAAACATCTTAACTTTTTTGTGCTTCGGGGTATGATTTTTTTCGTAAAGATATCGATTTTTAACCTTTTCTACGTAAAAATGATACTTATATTTTATTGATGTCGCTACCAGTAACCGTTTTAGTTTTACTTATTTGTTGCGTTCGGATTAAAATCATTTGCTATTGAATACGAAATTAGGAATGAATAGTCGCATTTTTTACAAAACACTTCATTATAATAACTAACTAAACTAAATAAGAAAAAAATTTTATTTTAGTAAGTGCATGAAGTGACCGCCATTAACTTCTACACATTTTGTTAATGCTTTTCTAAGATAGCGTTTTACATAAAAAAAACATGGTTTCTATTTCTGATAACATTTGCGGCTTCTTGAATTATCTGTAAGAGTTCTTCTCGACTATTTGTTTCGTCATTTTAGACAATTGATTTCATATCGCCCTATAAGAAAAAGTCCAATGGATTAAGATCCGGGATACGAGGTGGCCCAGGTAGTGAGTTCTACCACGACCAATCTATCGATGTGGAAAACCTTCATTTAAGCGGTTTCGAACAGCATACGGAAAATGGGGTGGCGCCCCGTCCTTGCACAAGCCACATGTCTACTCGTAAGTTTAATGGAATATCGTCGAATAAATTTGTTAAATCATTCTGTAAAAACAGTAAATATCCGTCGCCATTTAGCCTTTGTGGACGTTCAAATGGACCAATCAGAGTATTGTCTATGATGCCACTCCAAATAGTTACACTAAACTTATGTTGAACATGTCTTTTCCTAGGTAGATGGGGATTATCCATAGAATAATAGTGATTAATTCTCCAATTGATCATCAATAAAGTATATCATGTTTACATAGAAACGGTTGAAAAATCAATATCTTTAGGAAAATAGATCATACCCTGAAGCACTAAAAAGTTATGATGTTTTAAAAAGTTGAAAAGTGTCTACGATGCAACAGAAAAACTGTTAAAAATTTTATTCCTCGCGTCAAGGAAACTCCTAACTTCCAAAAGTTTTTGAAAAATTCACATTCTTCAAAAAAGTTATTTGAAAAAAAATAAATAAAAATTTAACTTTGACACCCTGTATCTTGGTTATTATTGACATTCGGACTATGGTTTATTAGACAAATCGTAATATTTGTACACAAAGAATCTGCTATTACCGTATGGCCTCTTAGGTCTGGGACACCCTGTATATTTGGAGCTACTTCTTTGAGTTTTACATAGCTATGTTCGAAATATTTCCAACTGTATTTGTTGTTGGAGCTCTTGTCTTTCGAATTTCTGTGGTTTTTAGATTTCCGTTTTCAATTTAATATATTTTTTGTTAGTAGAATTCATTCTTGTTTAAATAATTTTACTTACCACCTTGTGCCTTGAAACGACATAACGACCTTGGAAAGAATTTCCCTAAAATTTGCTAAAAACCCTTTTTATATATTTTAATGGCCGCGCACGCAGTTAAAGGTGTAATTCATAACGGGGGTTTAAAAGCGCGTTAGCGTTTTAACGGGTGGAATATTCAGGTTAACGCTTTTTCGACGGTTGACAGGAGTGGATGACCGCCTAAGCTCCCATCCCATCCATCCCCGTCAGGATCGGCGCTACCAGTGTTGCCTCATTACTGCTGAAATACGAGCCGCGGCTTTAATAACACCTCATGTTAGAAATAATTGGTCGGGTACGCAAAACGCTTGTTTTTGTTAGGTGGTCCTTTTGCTCCAGCAATAAACAAAGAGCGAGGAGCAAACCGCACCCAGCTTCAAGGAGCTTTCTTCTTATTGCAGTACGTGACGCGAAAGAAGTCCCAAATTTGAAAAAATTGTAGATTTACCGCTTTGGAGTCTGATTTGTCAAAAGATTCTTTGTTAATGGATTTTGAGTTTAACGTCCGGAGTTTATTATGTACAGTGGTGTTAAAAAGTCCTGTGTCCCTTAAGTCCATTTTTCTTTGACCTTTAATGTACCATTTTTGCATAATTGCGCTAAATACCTTTACCTATTTGTTCGTAATTGGTATATACTAATGCTGTTGCAAATTATATTCTAGAAACAATTAAAACAACGCTTTCTTAATGGGTTACCATGATTAATTATCTCTTTGCATTTGATGCAAGACATTCATCCGCTCTTTCAATTTAGTCAAAAGCTGCAAAATGACAGTTATACAACATAATCAATCTTAAATTATTCAATGCTGAATTTGGAAAAACTGGCGCCATACGAAGAAAGCCCGAAAGTTCGAGATGATGCTGCATTAAGAGAACAAGTATGTTAGATGGAAGTCTTAAATCCACCGAATAAACCAAATTTTCCACAATTGTTTTTGTGATTCAGGACAATACCACTGTAAACTATGTAACCGCTTCTATTGCGGTTTCTACGTTGCTATTTATTCCGACATCCCGTAATAATTTAGACTTTGCATAATTTTCAACCACACGTGTTTAATTTTGTATACCATCGTTAATTTATAATTACCTCAAGCTTTGCGGACACCTGCAAAGGTAAATATTCAGCAACGAACTAGACTTCCGTTCAATTTTTGCATTACCCTAGAATTTTCGATCGCGTTCAAGATTTTCCCGCTTCGCCTTCGCTGTAATCCATTTCGCAGGTTTGTTCCATAAACAACAGTTTCAATACAATGTACACCTGATGGGCGATACCGGAAGCGCACATGCAGGACATTCATTAATTTACACGTGTCCTAGCAGACCCGATAGCACTATCGATACTCGTACAAGGTTCGTTAATGAAACACGGTCCGGCAATCAACTGACTGGAATGTCCCTTGGGAACAGACAGACATGTTACCCCCTTGTGCATCAACATTACTATGAGCATTCTATATAATATCAGGCAATAGATAAACATCGCGTCGATTAAATTGTCAAAAATGGAAGTTCGCGTATGAGTTGGTGGTGGATTTCTCTGGGTAGATCGTCTGTGTTATCATCTAGTAGGGGCCATTGCGCCTAACCTTAAAGAAACTCATTTGCATGTTGTTATCTGATTGGAATGAATCTTTTAAATGGGGAAGAAATCAGTGATAGAACATACATTATTCTAAATGTTTGTTTGGAAGGTCACTTGTAGTGTATTTGCACGTAAAACAAGATATGCAGATTTTATTAAGGATGTTAGATAAAATTGGTATTTTTAACAATGAGGCATTTATAATAGAATAGCGCTATGTATAGAAAAAAGTATTTGGATGTTGTTAAATAATCTGATTGAAGTCAAAAACCCTGAAATGCTGATTACGATATAAATGTTTTGGTTAGTTTTTACGTTTTGCGATACAGTACCATCTACGTTATATAACCTTAGTGAAAATATTTGTATATTGTACTCAATTTATTAAAATAAGAATTCAACCTATAAATGATAGAACATATTTGTGCAGTGTATTTCTTTCGATTTTTTTCTGTTATCATTGGGTTAGCTAGATTTGGTCAATTCTCAGAAACACATTCAAGCTTTGTTGTAGACACGTAAAATTAATATTGTCAAAAATGAGGATTTAATACAAAGCCGAAGTTTGTTTAATATGCTGCTCTTGTTGGGTCGTAGGAATTGCCATTTAATGCAGACTACTTTAATTGCACAGAGAATAGTATGGAGATTGTTAGAAGATTCCAAAAATTTTGACTGCATCTATGATAGATAGAATATATCTTCTACTAAAATGCTTTTGTTGAATTAGTTCAATTCTTCTACCATATGGTATACTGCTGGATTGTTAGGGGGTGAATATACCACCGTTTCACGGTAGGCTAAATCTTGATAAAACCATTATTTAATCGGCTAAACATGGTAAATGTCAAGAAAGTGTCATAAAATAGGCCGAATAAAAATATTTTTTTTCTAAATGTTCTTACGTTATGTTGCATTATAGTCAGGGGTGAATGTAGGCAAAATGTCTTACTAGAACGCAATTTATTGAGCCCTTAAAAAACGAAACACAACAAGCTTGTGACGTAGACGTTCATGTCGTGTACAACAAATGATTGTTGACCGTGCTTCTACATCTCTCCGACCACTATCCATAATCGGGCGGGTATATAAGTTTTAGTGGGAAGTCTTGGTTTCGAACCCGCAAGCCGGACTCAGGTTTTCATGGTTTTCCTAGATCATATAGGTAAATGTTGGGACGGTATCATCCACGAAATTCCATTGTCTAATTTTCCTGGTCTTTCAAATCCTTATATTGCCAGTACTGGCTAAGGAGGGGCTGAGGAATGAACTGACGGCGATCTGTCTTTTTTAATGAGAAATAATTTTGGTTTAAATTTTTTTGTCGATTGTTTACGGAAAATGAATTATTGTTTTTCTTTGTTGTATCTATGTATATATTAAACCGGAACTAAGTTCCTCTTCCAAATCTTTTACCGGAACCGTGTTCCGCAGAGCTCCGACACGGTCTAAGCAGCTGGATATTTTGGAACTTAGTAGACAACATTTTTCAAGAAGGAAATCTTGTCAGAAGATTTCTGTTAGAAGGACTTAGCGATATATTTGTCCCGATTTTCATAATGTTTAGAACAAAACCATGAGATATTAAAGGATTTAGGTAAAGTCTTAAGTTTTCAAAAGGAATATATATAGTTGTCATGTATTAGATTAGTTGTAGTAGATCATTTGTGTTATAATTTAATTTAATTTAATTTAGAATTGTGTAACCTAAAACAAATCAAATGTATTTAAATGGTTTGCATGATTTCCAAGTCTTCAAAACCGAGAGCCTAAAAAATACCCACGGTTTGTGATGAGATCAAAACAGATCTTGTACTGTATAACTCTTGAAAGGCTTGCTTTAGCATTTAGTCAGCTAGATTTTGTCTATGTTTGAAGATTAATTATTAGATTTAAATGAAATTTTTAAATGCATATTTCAAACTTATTGTAGATGTGTCTTGATTTTTTATTAGGTGCAGTTTAGTTTTCATTGCCAAGTTCAATAGGGTCGATCTTTGTTTGAAAGAGTTTGTAATTAATTAACATATTCAAGCAAACGATAGATACTCATTCATTGTTCAGTGTAGGTTTTTGGGACGGTGAGTTAACTCACGTGCACTTAGGCTATATAGGTAGGCCCATTGTGCTGCCTCCCCACAACTCCCCAATTGGGGTATCCCCCAAGCCATCCAATCATTTAGATGTACTTGAGAACTTGAGAGTTTATTGGTATAACATAAAGCTTAATGTCCTCAAGGATATAGGAATAACGGGGTTCTGGTTCCCAAATAGGTTGTTCGGAGGTTAGTCTCGCAATCATTGCCGTAGTTTCCTGTGTGTGTCCTTTCACTCATATAAGGCAAATGACATTATTTTTTGAAATATCGTCGAGAGCTTCACGGCACTATAGTACTACTCCTGAGGTAATTTTGCAACTACCCAGGGCTAGTAAACCGGCTCTGCTGTCACTGTAGATACCAATACGTTGTTTCTTGATTTGTCGTTCAAGAATTGCATTTGCACCATGCATTATTTCCACTACCTTCGCTTGGAAGACAGTAGCAATTTTGCCTAGTGGCATACTGTGGCGTAGGTTTAGATCATAGGAGAAGACTGCGGCACCCGTTCCATGCCTAGTTTTAGATCCGTCGGTAAAGATGGATCTGTCCATATGCTGGATTGGCCCAGGATTGGCATAAACACAGGTGTCTATTGAAGGCATATTGTGCCATTTGCGTTTAGAAGAGGGGTCTTGACGACTGCCTCATCCAGGATGCGGGTATGTCTGCTTCCCCTGCCTGCTGTGAGCCACGTACCCTTATGGCGCAGCCTCAAAGCCGCCCTCACAGCTACTTCCTCCACAAAAAGATTGAGTGGTGGAAGGCATAAGATCACCGCTAAGGCGGCCGTAGGGGTTGAACGTATAGCACCTGTAGAACTAAAACAGACAAGACGTTGTACATGTCGTAGTTTAGTTGCTGCCGTAACTTATCTGACCCTGAGCCACTAGACCAGTGCTCCATAACATAGCATAGGTCTGATCACGGCAGTATACAGCCACAAGGTAATTCTGGAAGAGAGTTCCCAAGATTTACCTACAGCGCAGCGACACTGTTCGAAAGCCATGCATGCTTTTTTAGTTTTAGCTTCCAAATGTTTCTCCCAATACAGATGTTTGTCAAAGATAACTCCCAGGTATTAGACATTATCTGAAAAGCGATTGATACTAATGACTCAACAGGTTCTAGATCCAATGTCTGTTGGCAATTATTTTTATTAATTCCATTGCCTAGATTCGTTAAAATCGATTAATACTAGACATTTTTTATATAGATCACTTGTGTAGCTATTTAAGCAGCTATGTTTTCTCTAAATTTAAATAGAAACATTCACAGTTTGTTATGGAGACTAAGTAATAGTACGGTTATAATAAACAGACTATTAATTGGTTGTAGGATAATCACCTCCTGAACAAAAACTCCCCGGACATTAACCGCCCTGGACAATAGGTAACCCCCTGTTTAAAAAAATCCCCCGAACATTAATCCCCCGTATAAAAAACCCGCTGTCATTAACCCCCCGTATAAAAATAGACACTCGATAATCAAGGAATACCAAAATTTATTTGACAATGTATATATTAAAATAAATTTGATAAAATAAAATTTTAACCATTTTTATTTTTATACGTGGAGGTTTATGTCCGGGGGTGGATTCTGTACGGGGGTTTTTTGTGTGGGTGATTTTTGGCAGGGGGTTATTACCCGGGGGGTGTATTGATATTTCTGTTCAGGCTGGAGTACGAAAACGAATTGATTTAACTAACATATTTAAGTATACGATTCATCCTTATGTATGATTGAATAGGCTTTAGCTGAAATTTCTCTCTTTAGTTATTTTTATGAACTGTATTGTTTAGATTCGACAATATCAATCTAGTACTACAACTGGTTCTGGTACTACATTCCTCTTGAAATACTATTTGTGTTACCATTTATTTGGGTACTTTTTCGTACCCGTAGTTTTAAATCCAATTTTCAAGTACAGATACATTTATGACTGATTGAGCTTTAGCCTAGGCTTCTGTTGGTAGCTTACATTTAAAATTGTAAATGTTACTTAATCTATTTATGTTTAATGGAACCGATTTCATGCTATAGGTTTTCTTGGTACGTGTTCCAGTCTAGTTGCCTGAACCTTATACAGGTGTAAAGAAAATTGATCAGATTTTGTTGTAAAAGCCAGGCAACTTAAATATCTACCGGAGGTCTATGTCACAAACTGGACTGAAGAGGGCCAAAGAAGAAGAAGAAAAACTGGAACATTAATCAACGCCGTTAGTTCTTGCTAGGTTGCATTACCCTTCCGTTAGATAACTTCCTTTAACCTTAAATATTGATATGTAGATGTCGATCTAGTTTTTAAATGGATTTTTCATGGTTATTTATAATATTGTCTACATTGCATAATCTTCATCGAATAGGTTCTCTGTTGGATTCCTCTTCGTAGGTCGCTTGTGTTAGGTTTTACTCGAGTACCTAGCTTTAAAAATATTAGTTAGATCGACTGGTTTACTTCATGGTGGGCAGCATTTTACGAGTCATTGTCAAAGTGTTTCCGAATTTTTTGTAAGCTATAACGATTTAAGTGTCAGTAATTAGTCTTTTTTGAGTGAGTAGAACAATAAAATATGTCCACCCATAAAGCAGCGTCCAAAGACAATTTCTTGGCGCCGTTTCGTTGGGAGGCGACAGTGGAGCGTTTGCACGTTTTAAGTATGGTAAATGATCAATGTAATTTAAAATTTACTGGAATAATTAGCGCCTGCAAACGTGCCAAATCGTACGTCAGTCTCTGTGGTGTTTCCAGCAGTTGCTGTCAGTAACCTGCGGGTGGTCCACGCACGGCACGGTAGCGTCATCGCACACGCACAAGAACACCGTCGTAAACATAGGAACTTGCAATAGCGCGTGACATGCGTATATCTTATGTATGAATGTTTGCAGTATTGGATTAGCATTACTTCTTGGCGATTACACGCTTGCTCTCCCGTAGAATATAAAATTTTCTGATTACTTGTCATAAATTTCCAGTCCTTGGATTAAAGCGGCAGTTACAGTACTCTCGGATTCTACCTCAAGGGCTGCTCTATTTTAAATTCTGAAGCTTAATTCCACCCCATAATCGAATTAGCCCTTTCTGAATTAGAGGAGATGATACAGTCCAACTAGGCTATAACCAAAATCTTTCGAACTATGAATATTTTCTTTCCTCGCTATATATTTTAAACGTTATATCTGTGTACGATATTTGTTTATAGTATTAAAATTTGAAAATAACCATATTTATTATTGGTAAGTCGTTGGCTGTTTTTCAGCAAGTTTATTCCAATAAACATTTTGAAATTGTATTACTACCAGAATTTAATTAGGGTAAGTCCGGGAGAGTTCGACCACTTTTTGGAAAAAAAATTATAACTTTTTTGTTTTCTGAGATAATTTTGTTTTAACCGTTAAAGAATTGCCCAGAGGGTTTAGGTAATATATAAAATAAGTACTTATGATATCATACGAACATAAATTTTTATTTCGAATAAAAAGTACAAACATTGCAACCGGTCGATCTCACCCGTATGTCCGGGTTAGACCGACCACCAACTACGGGTGAGACCGACTTCGAAAAATAACAAAACATATATGTTAGAACAGCATAATAATAAAAGTACCTATAAAAATGTATAAACGAAATTAGTTTTTACGACTTTTCTTTTTCATTTTTCCGCATAAATCGCAAAAATTCTCGAATTTCGAGCATCCATTATGAAGCCATTATGTCGCACCAGTTTCAGTTCTGCATCATCTCCCAACGCCGATGACGGACCCAGTCTCTTTCGTTTTACTCCGTCTGACTTAATATTATCTTTTAAAGTAGTTTTAGGAATTCCAAATTGTCGGGCGGCTTCATTTACACCCATTGTACGATTTTGTACACATTCAATTGCGTTTCTTAAAGAATCGGCACTCCATTTAGCTCTTTCCTCATTTTTTCTTTTGTAAGTTGTGGGCATTTTTGTTAATCTGTAACAATATTAGTTTACAATATATTTAACTGTTTAAATTGGGCTTCATTAAATCTCTAATTTCCTTCAAATCAAATTTTTTATATATTTTTTTCGTGGTCGGTCTCGCCCTGATTAATGTGGTCGAACTCTACCAAAGTCACGGGAGAGATCGACCACTCTGTTAGCTGGAGGAAAACCGAGGAACGACTGCATTTTCGAGGTTATGCTATAGTTTCATGCATATTCTATCATCCAGTATAGAAATAGTTTAAATAAACTTACCCGTCTTTAAAATATCACCAACACAGTAAATAAGTCAAAAAACTTTCAAGTTCGCACAAAGTTTTAAACTTAACTTATTAGTTCATATTACTGTCGCCGCCCTTGTTAACACGTTTGTTGCAACAAGCTCAACTAATTTTATCATATATGTGAGACACAGTGCCCTCTCTTGCTTTGTTCTTGAGTTATCCGTACTGGTCGGTCTCTCCCGGTGGTCGATCTCTCCCGGACTTACCCTAAAGATACTGCGTCAACAGTTCTAATTCCAGAAGAATGTCATACATTAAGGGTTGTGTAAAACACCCAATCCAGAAATATTCCAAGAAGTTGTCCCATATTTGAATTGCAATTCTTAACGGATGTTGTTAGCTGAAGTTTTTGCTCGAAGGTAAATATAGCCAGAAATGCTAAATCTCTCCTAATTTCATCTTGTTGTTCCCTGCACCAGCGATTACTGTACGGCGAAAATGCCGATTGTCAAAAATAAATTCGTTTGGGGTTGGCCATGACTTGTTAAACGTATGTTTCTATCTTAACTGGTACATTGTAAATTAGGGGTGCAGTTGGGCAACACGTTTCCCAGAAAGTTTATGGATTTGGGTAACTTGCCTCTTTGATGTTATTTTGTTGAGAATTTCTAATTAATTTTAATGTTATCAAGGTTTCCTCGGTTTTGTTCTACTTATTGATCTTTTTTTTTTTTTTTTTTTTTTCACACATTCATACTACCGTTCCCCCCCCGGAACCGCTTTCGCATTACTTCAGGGGGGTGCGGGCGTCCCTTACACACTAACCATTCATGCAGCATGCACCCTAAACTTAACTAACTGAATTGCGGTCGCCCCAGCGGGGATTCGAAACCACGCCGGAAAGAGCGCAATTCAGTGTGACCTCGATGGTCAGTGCGTTCTCGCACTCGACCACCGCGGTCCCTACCTAAACTTATTGATCTAATTTTCGTTTAAATCTGATAATCATTTGTAATGTTACTCAGTCTTACTGGTTCTTTTACTCATTTATGTAATATTGTATAGATCTGATAATCAATTGAAATGTTATCCAGACCGCCTCCAATTTTTCTACTTACTGATGTAATTTTGTTTAGACCTAAGAATCAATTGAAATATTACTCCGACTTCTCAGATTTCTTTACTTATTGGTGTAATTTTGTTTAGATCTGATAATTAATTGAAATTTTGCCGAAATGTTCTCGGATTTTCGACTCATTGATGTAATTTTTGTTTGGGTATGATAATCAATTGAAATGGTATCCAGACGCCCTCGGCTTTTTCGACTCATTCATATAATTTTGTTTAGATCTGATAATCAGTTGAAATTATATCCAGACTTCCTAAGTTTTTTCCTGTCATTAGTGCAATTTGCTTGCAATCTTTAAATGTGATAATCAATTGAAATGTTACACAGGCATGCCCGGGTTTTTCGACTCAGTTATGTAATTTTATTTAGATCTGATAATCAATGTTACCCAGTCTTCCTCCATCTTTTTCTATTAATTGTCAAATTCTGTTTAGATCGGATAATCAATTAAAATATTATCCAGACTTGCTTTGTTTTTTCGACTCGTTGATGTAATTTTGTTTAGATCAGATAATCACTTACAATATTACCAAAAATTCCTCAGATTTGTTTACTCATTGCTGACATTTTGTTTATATCTGATGATCAATTGAAACATTACCGAGACTTTGTCGGTTTTTCGACGCATTAATGTAATTTTTGGTTGGGTATTTGCGTATGGTAATCAATTGACATGTTGCGTAGACATCTTCAGTTTTTTCCAGTCATTGATGTAATTTTGTCAAGGTCTGATAACCAGTTGAAATGTTACTCGAACATCCTTAGTTTTTTTCAGGCATTAATAATATTTTTGTTTAGATCTGATAATCAATCGAAATGCTACCCAGACATGCCCGGGTTTTTCAACGCACTTATGTAATTTTTATTTAGATCTGATAATCAATGGAAATGTTACACAGATTTCCAATTTCTCGACTCATTGATGTAATTTTGTTTTCAACTGAAAATCAGTTGAAATGTTACCTAGACTTCCTCGCTTTTTTTCACTCATTGATATAATTTAGTTAAGATCTGATAATCAATTCAAATGTTACCCAGACTTTCTGTGCTTCGACTCATTGATGTAATTTTGTTTTGATCTGAAAATCAAGTGACATGTTACCTAGACTTCCTCGCTTTTTTCTACTCATTGATGTGATTTAGTTGCGATCTGATAATCAATTGAAATGTTGCCCAGACTTTCTGTGCTTCGACTCATTGATGTAATTTTGTTTAATAAATGTTGTTGAAATGTTACCTAGACTTCCTCGCGTTTTTTCTACTCATTGATGTGATTTAGTTAAGATCTGGTTATCAATTGAAATGTTATCCAGACTTCCTGTTTTTCGACTCATTGATATAATTTTGTTTTGATCTGAAAATCAGTTGACATGTTACCTAGACTTCCTCGCTTTTTTCTACTCATTGATGTGATTTAGTTGCGATCTGATAATCAATTGAAATGTTGCCCAGACTTCCTGTTTTTAGACTCATTGATGTAATTTTGTTGTGATCTGAAAATCACTTGACATATTACCTAGACTTCTTTGCTTTTTTCTGCTCATTGATGTGATTTAGTTACGATCTGAAATCAATTGAAATGTTACCCAGACTCTCTCGATTTGTTTCCTATTCATTGGTGGTGTGCTGCCGGAGCCGATTCTCATAAGTTTACGTTTTTCGACTCATTGATGTAATTTTGTTTTGATCTGAAAATCAGTTGGTGTTACCTAGACTTCCTCGCTTTTTTCACTCATTGATGTAATTTAGTTAAGATCTGATAATCAATTGAAATGTTACCCAGACTTCCTGTTTTTCGACTCATTGATGTAATTTTGTTTTCATCTGAAAATCAGTTGACATGTTACCTAGGCTTCCCCGCTTTTTTTCTACTCATTGATGTGATTTAGTTATGATCTGATAATCAATTGAAATGTTGCCCAGACTTTCCGTTTTTCGACTCATTGATGTAATTTTGTTTTGATCTGAAAATCAGTTGAAGTGTTACCTAGACTACCTCGCTTTTTTTCACTCATTGATGTAATTTAGTTAAGATCTGATAATCAATTGAAATGTTACCCAGACTTCCTGTTTTTCGACTCATTGATGTAATTTTGTTGTGATCTGAAAATCACTCGACATATTACCTAGACTTCTTTGCTTTTTTCTGCTCATTGATGTGATTTAGTTACGATCTGAAATCAATTGAAATGTTACCCAGCCTCTCTCGATTTGTTTCCTATTCATTGGTGGTGTCCTGCCGGAGCCGATTCTCATAAGTTTACAAGTGGTGAAGCTATGCACGCAACAGTTCCGAGAAGTCAGTGTTTACACCGTGTCCCATTGTTCTTCAGTAATAAAAACTATAAAACTGTGACTTTGAGGACTCAAGGACTAAAATAATAGTTTCAAATTGTATGGGTTGAATAATTTGTCTTAATTATACCCAAAAAATAGTGGTAAAGCTAATTGTTAGATTAGATCGAATAATAATTTAGACAATTACCCAGTGTATTCGCTTTTGCTGGTGTTTTTTCTTATAACCCCAAATATTAATGTCAACTATCTTATCCTAGCCTTACTAGGTTGTAAATCTAAGCACTGATTTTGCAAATTCTTTGTATTATTTCTTAATGAATGGGATTGCTTATGAAAATAGAGCAAAGGAGGCCTTAGCCATCCCAAAACTAACTCATTCCAAACATATTCGAACACCTCCAAACGATTTGAAATGTTTGAAACAATAAGTATTTCTTTGTTAAGCTTTGCTTTTATGTTGGTTTTAATAAAATGTTTATGTATAACATTTTTGCAAGAAAAAAAAATAAATATATATATATATATATATATATATATATAATATGCTGCTTAATGTCTCCGTGTGACAGAAATGTCCCCTTCATATCAGATTCTTTCCACCTAAATCAGTTTGCGAACCTGCGTAGTAGAACAAGCGTTTACTTAACAATTAGAAGGTATCGAGTTCGAACCCCTCCTACACTTGTGTGTTTAGACCTATCCGATATTAAGGGGCTAATAACCACTAAGTAGACCAATGCACGCCCTCTTGAAATATGTTCATTTCAAAAAATGGACCGTGTGTAATTTTTGAACTTCAGTTGATTGCGTAGCGATGTAAATGAAATTTTTGCTCTGTTATCTGTAAATTTTAGTGAAAGTTTTTAGAAGTAGAACCAATGGTGCAATAATAACCTATGCAGTCCTGTAATGTTATTTTATTATTAATACACCTACCTACTACAGTTCTGCTGTTTTATACTACATTTATATTAGGAAACTTGCGAAGGAAACCAGATACTAGATTAATTTAAATTGCGTCAAAAACTGAATGTACGGCCTGTAATAACAATAATCATAACTCATATCTGGCGGTTAATATCACATTTAATGTTTTTAAATGACATTTGTAACAATAAAAACCTTGATACATATGCCAGAAACTTACATACACCGGCGACCAGTCCACCTTGCAACGGGCAATATTTGAAATAGAACCGGACCTGTAACGTACCCACTCATAAACTTGGAGACATGGCTCTTTGCCTCAAAGAATTACGTCGGTAATTTGTTGCCAGACAACGACTTACAGCCCTCGTGAATATGCCATCCCAGTGTCACAAACAAATCAACAAGTATTTCCGGCCTCACCGTAAAATCACGGTTATAACTTCGTCGTTAAACCCAAAATACCGAAGTGCTTTGGGTGAAAAACCTGCGGTTAGGGCGCTAGTGTTGGACCATTGGGCAAAATTTTGAATTCTACCATTGGGGTTCTTCAGAGCAAATATTTGTAGTACTATTTTATTAGTACGATTATTAAAGAAAACTAATATTAACAATTATTGATTGGCTATAGCCAATAGGTTGACATTAATTAAATAGACGTACAGACAAGCAATTCCAACTGTTCTTCATTTCTGTGTTATTTCCAGTTGGATTTATAGATTTAGTTTGATAAACTTTGAACACATTAAGTTTATTTGTTTTGCATCATTTCTAAAATATTTAGTAAAGAAAAATAAATTGTAGTGGATATTTGGCAATATTTGAATCCAAGACTAACATTTTCTGATATTGGTAAAGATTCCAGTTTCCAATAAATTTTCAATTTTCTAATTTAAAAAATGTAAAGTAGTTTATCCATCTTTGAACAACAATTTTCCTTTGGGAAAACGTAACTCGTTTGCCAGATCTTACAAATGTGCTTTTTTACTATTTTTAATTAATATCAGGTACAGGCATTTTGATATTTATCACTTAAATTATGGTAGAAAACATAGAGCTGTATTTTCATTTGCGTAAAACTGTTTGGTTCAATAAGGCTCTAAACTTTCCTGTTACTAAACTTCGGTCGTTATTGTCAGCAGAACCGGATTATTTTCAAACTTTTTGAAATTACTGAAAAAAGGTCCATGGAAAAATCATAAAGAATCCGTGGGAAAAATAGCCAGGGAAAAATATCTTCTGTAAGTGCTTCGTCTCCTACGAGACGTAGCGATATTCCTTCTATGCCTGTGTCGCACGTTTTTAAAGTGCCAAAGACATAGAGGACCTACAGCTTAACGTGGGCTCCGAACCCCGGAAAGGGTAAGCACTTCTACTCCAGAGAAAATTTCCTAGGCAGAATACCTTGCTGGTTTGCCAGGTGCAGATACTACATTCATAAGTTTTTTATTTAAACTCTATTTACCGCACAATTTTTTATAATTAGAAATTATTCTTAACAACCTAATGTTTATCTCACTGCCGAATATGTTGTGATATACTCTTCAAAAGGTAAACGGTAATAATCTCCATTATATATGTATATTATACATTTGCTGGAAAATGTGTTATCATTCTCTCTATTTGAGTGCCTTGTAGCCATTTTCTCTCCTGTATCTGTATTGCGCGTTTTACAGAACCACAGACATAGAGGACCTACAGCTTAACGTGAGCTTCGAACCGCGGGAAATGTAAACACAATTCGATGTTTGGTTACTGGAAATTGAACCTCAGACCTTCAGTGTAGAAGTCGAAAAATAGAGCGAAAAAATACGCAGTGGTAAAATCATCAAAAAAATACTTTTAGAATTACCCAATATCTATAAAAAGTACGGTTATAGTGTTCTTTGTGCTCGGTATTATTAGTATTGTAAAAATAGTATAAACAGTAAAGAAATACCTACTGAACAGTGAAGGGCGCCAGCTATTATAAGAATATGTAAGAGTCGTCGGCCATATATGTCGATTGCCATAAATTAATAATATTAGTACGTTTATATTTTCATAATTTCTAGAAAGTTTAAATTTTAGCAATATTTTGACTTTTAACCTTAAAAATTAATAGAAAATTAATATATGGTGTAGCTGTAATGTAGATATTCTGGATGACTCGGCATCATAAAGCACCCTGTACAAAGGGAATTAAAAGGCTTTCTGAACATTTTCTGAATTTTTCTTGATTTTTTTCCATGGACATACATTTCAGTGGATAATTTTTCTGCTAAATATTTCGCTAGCAGTTACTGTTTCCATTGCAGAGTTTTTCCTGAATATTTTGTGTATTTTTCTCTTGGGAATTTTTTCTGTGCAATAACTACGAACCAATTTTATTTCAGTTCACGATTTTGCCTAAGGTTTGAACGTAGGCACCCAGCGCGTACCCCAAAAACTGGCCCCTTTGCTAGAATTTACAGGTCACTAAAAGTATTTCCTCGTTTAGTAAAAGTGAAACCTAGTGGTTTATGATTCCACTTGAACCTGGTATAATTGCCTGGTTTATTAGAGTCGTCTCGTGTCTGTGAGGTTAAGTTGGCCGTTATCATTGTAATCTAGTCGGCCATGGCGCCTCTGCTGACCGACTGGCAGATTTTGGATTATGTTGGTCAAGTCTAGACAAAGGTTTAGCAATTTATCTCCGTTTAGGTTACGTCACGCCCGAAATTTTGGACTTTTGCTACTGGTGTCAGATTACGGATTATTAATGGCCGTTTCGAGTTTGGTCTATTGAGGTATTATTTTTCAATATTGGTACCGTCCTGAATTCGAAACCCAAAAAGGTTTGTTGGTAATTTTTCAAGCTGGCGCTTCAAGCAAAATCGAACTTATAGATTAATTACACACCAGCTCAATGAAACCCTATCCGCGATAAATTAACGAATCACATAATACTTATTTCAACAGCCTAGCTTATCTAAGACTTGTAGAGAAACCGATGACAACTTAGCTGCAATAGGAATTTAATTTGTAAGTTTACAGCGGATAGAGTTTCATTAGTTTGTGTCAAATAATAATTGGTTAATAAAGAACATGTTTTCTAGGTGTGAAAATAATTTTTCTTGGCTTGACAAGCTAACAACGGCGTTTTCATTGTGTTTTTATTTTGTTGCACTGCTTTCCTTTAGACATTTTACCTGAACACGTGTATCGACTTTAATTCGTTAGTATTTGTTGGAACTGCTAAATGGTGTGATAAAACACTTTACTTGAATAAGTTCCGTTGGGGGATATTAATTGCGGTATTAAATAGTTTTTCATTGCTTAATCCTACAGTTGTTTTTTAACTTTTACAGCCACTTTTTCTATAATTACTGTAATTATTTTTAATTACCAATAGTTCTTACAGAAAATATTAAACTGTAGCTTTGTTTTAACAGATTCTCGTAACCGATTAATTTATTCATTCATAGAAAAATAATCACACGATTAGTAAATACTTGAAGTTTATTTAAAATTAATTTTTATGAAAAATTCCAGTCCCATTGAGTATTCAAACCTGCAATAATTTTAAGACATTTAATTGCTCTTTGAATTTCGTCAAAAGCTGCAAAATGATTTCTCAGAAGACGCAAACGAAATTGTTGGACCAAAGGTGAAATTACGTTTTACCCTAAAAGATCTCTTCCAGTCGTAACAGTGTTGCCGTAGGATAATGAAATCAGTTTAGTTATTAAAAAGAAGACTGTAAGATAATATATTACCCAGTGGAATGACCTGTTGGACAAAGAAACGTTTATTTTGTATGAGACTAATTCTCCTTACTATAAGACAAAATTTAATAAAATCGGCAGAATGAACTCACCAGCAATCTTTACATTTGAGTCCAATACATTTCATGCCAGGTGGTCCGTGGAAACTTGGTAAATTTCTTGCCTAAAAGAACTTGTGATAAAGAATATCAAACCTCATATCAATAAAACAAATTAATCTAATTTTGTCTTCCTGCCTACTATGACAAGAAGAGCTGGCAAATTCCTTGCCTTAAAGATGTTATAGAGCAAAAATGGTTAAATCGTGATCATGATTAATGGAATCGGTAGAATAGACTAGCCAGCGCAATCCTCAGACTTAAATGCAGTAGATAACTTGTGATAAAGAATATCAAACCTCATATCAATAATACAAGTTAATCGAATTTTGTATTCCTGCCTGGTATGACAAGAAGAACTGGTAAATTTCTTGCCTTGAAGATGCTATAGAGCAAAATTGGTTAAATCATGATGATGACTAATAAAATCGGTAGAATGGACTGGCCTGCGCAATCCTCAGACATAAATGCAATAGATAACTTGTGATAATAATACAAGTTAATCGAATTTTGTATTCCTGACTGGTATGACAAGAAGAACTAGTAAATTTCTTGCTTTAAAGATGCTATAGAACAAAATTGGTTAAATCGTGATGATGATTAATAAAATCGGTAGAATGGACTGGCCAGCGCAATCCGCAGACTTAAATGCAATAGATAACTTATGATAAAGAATATCAAATATCATATCAATAAAACAAGTTAATCGAATTTTGTCTTCCTGTCTGGTATGACAAGAAGAACTGGTAAATTTCTTGCCTTAAAGACGCTATAGCGCAAAATTGATAAATGGTCTATGATGACTAATAAAATCGCAAATGGACTGGCCAGCGGAATCCTCAGACCTAAATGCTATGGATAGCTTGTGGTAAAAGATATCAAACCCCATATCAAAACACGAGTTAATCGAATCTTCCTTTCATGTCTGATATTGCAATGAAAACTGGTAACTTTCTTGTCTTAAAGACGTTATGGTACACAACTGGTTTATAACTAATAAAATCGACAGTATGGACTGACCAGCGGAATCCTCAGAGTTGCATTCAATAACTTGTGATAAAGAATACCAAACCTCATATGAAAATTAATCGAATTTTTCAGTTCTGCCCGGTATTACGCGGAAAGGGACCTCGATGGGGCAGTGCGAACAAGCGCTGTCGGTCGAGGTCACAGTAAAATGCGGCTCAATCGGCCGCGGAGTCAAACCCCGGCTAAGGCGATGACCGCATTTCAGTTAGTTAAGTTTAGAGAGCATGTTGCATGAATGGCTAGTATATAAGGGACGCCCACACCCCCGGAAGAAAGCGGTTCCGGCGGGGGGGGTAGTGTGAATGTTTAAGAAAAGGTATTACGCAGAAAATTGGTAAATGGCTCACCTTAAAGGTGCTATAGAATAAAATAAATCGTGAACAACGACTAATAAAATCTGTAGAACGGACTGGCCTGCGGAAACCTCAGCCCTAGACTCAATAGATAACTTGTGATAAAGAATATCAGCGCCTATATCAAAAAACAAGTTAACCGAATCTTTCATTCATATCTGGTATTGCAGGGAAAACTGCTAGTTTTCTTCCTTAAAGATGTTATAGAGCAATACTGGTAAAATGATGAATGACGACTAATAAAATCGACAGAATGGACTGGTCAGCATAATCCTCAGACCTGAATCCAGTAGTAACTTATAATAGAGGATATTAAACCATATCAAAACAAATTAATCGAATCCTTCATTCATACCTACTATTACGACCAAAACTGGTGAATTCCTTGCTTTGATGATGCTATAGAGCAAAACCGGTTAAGTCATGAATGATGACTAGTAAAATCGATATAATGGACTGGCCAGCGGTATCCTCAAACCTATATCCAATAGACAACTTGTAGTAAAGGATATCAAACCTCATATGAAAGTTCATCGAATTTTTCATTCGTGCCAGGTATTACGCAGAAAATTGGTAAATGGCTTGCCTTAAAGGAGCTATAGGAAAAATTGTTTAAATTGTGAATAACGACTAATAAAATCTGCACAACGGACTGGCCAGCGCAATCCTTAGACCTAGACCCAATAGATAACTTGTGATAAAGAATATTACACCCCATATCAAAAACCAAGTTAATCGAATCTTTCATTCATATATGGTATTACGAGTAAAACTGGTAACTTTTGCCTAGAATATGCTGTAGAACAAAATCGGTTAAATCATGAATGACCATTAATAGCATCGACATAATGGTCTCGCCAGCGCAATCCTCAGACCTGAATCCAATACATAACTTGTGATAAGGAATACCAAACCTTATATGAAAAAACTACTTCATCGAATTTTTCAATCGTGCCAGGCATTACGCGGAAAATTGGTAAATTCTTTGCTTTGAATTTGCTATGGAGCAAAATTGGTTAAATCTAGAATGACGACTAGTAAAATCGACATAGTGGACTGGCCAGCGGAATCCTCAGACCTGCATATCTTGTGATAAAGAATACTAAACTTTATATGAAAAAAACAAGTTAATCGAATTTTTCAATCGTGCCAGAAAATTGGTAAATGGCTTGCCTTAAAGGTGCCATAGAACAAAATTCGTTAAATCGTTAATAATAATAATCATAAAATCTGCAGAACGGACTTGCCAGCGGAATCCTTAGACCTAGATCCAATGGATAACTTATGATAAAGAATATCAAAAAACAAGTTAATCGAATCTTTCATTAATACCTGGTATTACGAGGAAAACTGGTAACTTTTGTCTTAAAGATATTATAGAGCAAAATCGGTTAAATTGAGAATGACCACGAATAGCACCGCCAGCGCAATGCTCACACCTGAATACAGCAGATACCTTATGATAAAAAATATCAAACCTCATATGAAAAAAAATAAGTTAATCCAATCTTTCATTCATTCCTGGTATTACTAGGAAATCTGGTAAATGCCTTGCCTTAAAGGAGTTACAGAAGAAAATTGGTTAGGTCGTAAACGGCGGCTTATAATATTAACAGAATGGACTGGCCAGCCAAATCTTCAGACCTGAATCCAATAGATAACTTGTGATATAGAATATCAAACCTTATATGAAAACGAGTTGATCAAATCGTTGATGCACGTCGGGTATTACGAGGAACGCTGATAGATTTCTTCCCTTAATTGATAAATTGGTTATCATGAAGAAGAGCCAATGAACGAAATATTGAACGTAATTTAAATTTAATATATTTAAGTATAATAATTATATTACATAATAATATATTAAAATAAATAATATTTTTGTTTTGTTTTACAATGCCTCATGTCTGTTATTGGGTGTTCACTTTTTTTGCGAGTCAAGATTTCTGCTATATTTTTTTTTATTGTTATAGTAATTAAGTAGATAACTATTTTATACAGACAACGAATGGCTGAAAAATATCTGAAAGGTATTTAATTAATGAATTAAACCCGAATGTAGTTCAAAATTTCGTCTAATGCAAGACTTTTAACATCGCTGTAGCTATCGAAACTTACCATTTTCTAGGTGTTTTACCTGAAAGGCCATTTTTCTCAATATTCTCGGGTTTATCTACATTTTTTTTATCTTTTGCGTACATAACGAAGTACTGAGGCGTCTCCAAATGTGTCAATTTAATTTAAAGAAGGCGAAAAACTCGAAGTATTTAACTTTATGTGTCTGTAATGCGACCTGCTAGACGACTAATGACACCCACATGCGGCTCGGGCCAAAAAACCAGCGCATATTTCACGCATTGCTCCTGCCTTGTCATTTGTCCCCGTCGTGAGATACATTCGGGTACATTTACGAAACGTATCATTCTAAAATCTTCGCTGTGGTCTTCTTCCTTGCGCCAGAACGAGGCGCATCCTTCCATCGCTTTTTCGCTCCGAAGGGGACCTATTTTGGTTCACTCACAAATTTCATGTGGATGCACGAAGTGACGTCACGCCAAAACACGGTCCCGAATCGTACAAATCAAAGCAGCCCACGCCGATTGGTTCCCAGTGAGTTATGTGCAAAGTTTAACTAACGTGCATTAAGTATGCAACCGCCCAGTTTTCAGTACCTTAAATTTACATACTCACCTTTGACTTATTTCGTCTGTTTGAATAGGTGTGATTTTGGGTTTGGGCGAAATCTCGAACTAAATCGGATTACAGAGAAAGGCTCGTTTGTTCTGTATTAAATATAGCTTGGACTCCTTAAAACGGATACATAGGCAAAACTTTACTCACAGAAAAATATCTCTCAAAGCCACACTAAACGGGGGTTTAGAAAAGGCGATGAAATATACCAGAAATTTCTGAAGATCATCTATCGAAAAACATTGACGTGTATCGACAATATGCCATACCGACACACATGTCAATTCTTGTCCATTGTATATTTGCGCAATTTAGTGGCAAACTTGTTTTTTTATATTTCTGTAAACACGGTTGTTATCAAGTGCTTAATTATGAATCGACTTATATGTCGATTCTTGTTAATTGCCAATTCCTCAATATCTGCATACTAAACACGTTTGATCGAATTCCTTCATGTACGACCTACATTGCGGATTTGAATTTAGTTCCAAGCAATTCGTAACAAATATCTGAGAGGTGTTTTGGCACAAAATTTGAAAACAGTACACGAAATTTTAAGCGTTCTGGAATAAACAACTCTTTATACCGAAGCAAAAAACATTCAACAAACCAGTCGCTACATCGATGTGGGTTGTTGTTAACTACGGTTTGTGGATTTGCGGATTTATTTTCAAAATATTTGAGATATTGAATTTTTAAATTGTTAGTTTAAATGAATGAAGTTTCTACGTCAATCTAGACATGTTAACTGCGAACTTGACATGCATCCAATTTCAAATCATTTGCTTTGGGAAATAATACATGAAAATAGAAAAACATCTGTAACAATCTATAATACAAGTGTATTTTTAGTGTAAAAACAGAAGGAAGTTTAACTTTATAAAACTATTTGAACGAACCAATTGATGGATCGACCTACATGTCAATTCTTGTTAATTGGGAATTTATGGTTAGTTTAGTTTAATTTGAAACTGACCCAATACAGGAAGCACCTGGATAAAAAAGTATACGTGAATATAGATTATCCTGTTGTAAATAATAATTAATTTAAATTTTATTATAAGGGGTGTTTGTGCTATTTGTCTATTTTATTTCAAAATTGGCGTTAATTTTATTTTTAAGGGGATTTTTCTTGTTTTTAGCGAAAAAAAAATCAAAAGAAGATTAATATATAAAAATCTCCGATAATCTCTAAAACTCCTGAAAATGTACGTTTAACTGTTATGGTAATTATTTTTAATTATAGAGTTGCACTAAATGTAATTCTAAACAGTTTGTTAATACAAGAAGTGATAGAGGAACAAATTAGAAAATTTTTAAAATTTGTGAAAATGCGTAAAAAACATTTAATTTGAAAGAAACAAATGATCCATCGACATAAATATCAATTCTTGTTGATTGAAGATTTGCTGTGAGATGGATTTCAAGTCGATTTTTATACAGGATAAAATAATTCTGAAAAATATTACCTTAAAGGACATACCTAATTCTTACGTCAGCCTACTTATCTATTTTTTTCTGATTTGAAGCCTAATCTTGCACATGAACTGTCTACGTAGAAAATTTGGACAATATTAATTTACGAACGTAAATATTACCGAAAATGTGTAAAATAGTTAAACTTTTCAAAAATATTATCTTGAAACTAACAATTGCATCAACCCTACATGCCATTTCTTGTTCATTAAAGATTTACTCTGAGGTTGATTTTAAGTTTTTTCTTACGCAGGAGCTGTCTAGGGAGAAAGTTTGAACAATCGTACCTAGTTTACGAACATAACTATTACCGAAAATGTATAAAATAGTTTAGCTTTTCAAAAATATTATCTCAAAACTAACAATTGTTGCGTCAGCCTACATGCCAATTCTTATTAATTAAAGATTTCCTCTGAGGTTAATTTTAAGCCTTTTCTTACGCAGGAGCTGTCTAGGGAGAAAATTTGGAAAATGGTAGTTTACATAGATATTACCGAAAATGTGTAAAATAGTTAAGCTTTTCAAAAATATTATCTTAAGGCTAACAACTGTTGCGTCAAGCTACATGCCAATTTTTATTAATTAAAGATTTCCTGTGGGGTTGATTTTAAGTTTTTTCTTATGCAGGAGTTGTCCAGGGAGAAAATTTGGAAAATGGTACCTAGTTTACGAACATAAATATTACGTAAAATGTGTAAAATAGTTGAGCTTTTCAAAAATGTTATCTTAAAGCTAACAATTGCATCAAGCCTACATGCCATTTCTTGTTTATTAAAGATTTCCTCTGAGGTTGATTTTAAGTTTTTTCTTTCGCAGGAGCTGTCTATGGAGAAAGTTTGTACAATGGTAGTTTACGAATAGAAATATTACAGAAAATGTGTAAAATAGTTAAGCTTTTCAAAAATATCATCTTAAAGCTAACAATTGCATCAACCCTACATGCCATTTCTTGTTCATTAAAGATCTGCTGTGATTTCAAACCGATTATTTACAAGAACTGTCTAGGGAGAAATTTCAGAAAATGGAAAATTCTTTAACAAGAGCGGTGTACAAACATATATGTTATGGAAAATATTTATCATAGTTCAGCTTTCCGAAAGTATCGTCCTAGAAGAAACAATTGTTGCATCAACCTACGTTCCAAATTTTGTTCTTTGAAGATGTGCTGTGAGATTGATTGCGTATCGATTCTTTAACAAAAACAGCCTAAGGAAAAAAAATGGAAAATTGCGGTTTACAAACGGAAATATTATAGAAAAAGTGTACCATAGTTCAGCTTTTCAAAAGTATTGTTCCAAGTGAAACAATTGTTGCATCAACCTAAAAGCATTCCAATTCTTATTCTTTGAAGATGTTCTGTGAGATTGATTTCGTATCGATTCTTTAACAAGAGCAGCCTAGAGAAAAAAAATGGAAAATTGCGGTTTACCAACGGAAATATAGAAAAAGTGTACCATAGTTCAGCTTTTCAAAAGTATTGTTCCAAAGGAAACAATTGTTGCATCAACCTCGAAGCATTCCAATTCTTATTCTTTGAAGATGTTCTGTGAGATTGATGTCGTATCGATTCTTTAACAAGAGCAGCCTAGAGAAAAAGTATGGACAATTGCGCTTTACATACGGAAATATTATAGAAAAACTGTACCATAGTGCAGCTTTTCAGTATTGTCCTAGAGGAAACAATTGTTGCATCAACCTAAATACATTCCAAATCTTGTTCATTGAACATCTGCTGGGAAATTGATTTAGTATCGATTCTTTAACAAGAGCGTTGTACAAACGTAAATGTTATGGAAAATATTTAACATAGTTCAAATTTCCGAACAGTCGTCCTAAAAGAAACAATTGTTGCGTTAACCTAAGTATCCAATTCTTGTTCATTGAAGATCTGCTGTAAGATTGATTTCGTATCGATTCTTTAATAAGAGCAGCCTAGAGAAAAGAAAAATGGAAAATTGCGGTTTACAAACGGAAATATTGTAGAAAAAGTGTATCATGGTTTAGCTTTTCAAAAGTATTGTCCTAAAGGAAACAATTGTTGCATCAACCTACATTCCAATTCTTGTTTGAAGATGTGCTGTGTGATTGATTTCGTATCTATACTTTAACCAGAGTTGCGTATAGAGAAAATTTCGGTCTACAGATGTAAATATTATGGAAAATGTATAACATAGGTTAGCTTCTCAAAAGTATTGTTCCAAGGGAAACAATTATTCTTGCATCACCCGAAATTCATTCCATTTCTTGTTCATGGAAGATCTGCTGTGAGATCAATTCCGTAAAGAGTATTTTGACATCGATCTATCCTGATCTTTTCTGTTCATTATGAATTACCGCTGAGTTTAATTACCTGATGCAGAGGGTGTTCGCATTAAATATGAAAAATTCACGTACCTTCTTATTGAAATTTCTGAAAACGTATAGACAACAGTTAACTTTTTAGAAATGTTTACCAATTTTAATGCAATAATTGTTGAATCCGACATTCTTGTCTTCTTGTGAATTTTCCATACCTATCTGGCAACAAACAAAATTTTTAGTGTATCGACGTATACCTATATGTCGATTCTTGATACGTGTATATTTGCATACATTGTAATTTCGAGCTCTATATTACCTTAATGCCTGTTCAATTTTCTACTTCTATCATGCGATCTATCTGCATAATCTGAGCTTCGTATTGTAGAATCCTTATTGCAAATTTTGTAATCCTCACGGAATTTTGAAAAATGCAAATCTGGACGGTACGAACACCTTGTTAATGATGATTACACCAAATGAGCATGTTGAAAGGAGAACAACCAATTATCATTTACATTCCATGCAAGTGCAACGCCATTGACATACTCCTGCAGACAGAGACGGAAGCCAAATTACCACTGGTAGCAAAAGAAATCAGTCCCAAAACAGATGTCAAATTAGCAGAGGGCTAATTTACATTGGAACTCGAATACAGCAATTTGCCGAATTCTAATGCGAATTCGAATGACAAGGTATTATTTAATTTCGGCTTTAATTAGGGCAGATGCAGGAACGGAGAAACAACTGTCTTTTCTGGGTCATAATTAGTAGGACGTGTGTGTACTTGAAATTAAAGCTAAATCAGGGCTGTATATGTATTAGAAAATCCTGTGTGATCTAAAAATATAAGGTATGGGCTGGCAGCGATTTACAGAAGAATTAGGAGGTTCCTATTAATGTTTGCCTTATTAACGAACATAAGGAACAAATTTTAACATGTCATAAATATTTTACTCCCGTGCAATAACCGTAAAGTAAAGTGGTGCTCCAGTCAGAGTGATCATTAAAAATAAATCTGGAAAACATAAAGAATGGCACCCATTTTTCTGGCACGTTAAGGTATTTAACATGGAACTTCCATAATTAACCGTCCCAATTTACAAAAACATAACTCCCCAACTTTATTTACATCCGGTTGTAATACAATCTCTCCATTCGTTCGACTTGTAGGAAATTAGTGTCTGTTTTCTAACAAAATTCGCAAGCACGACTTGCAAACTATCCATCAGCAAATTGGTCAAGTGTGACCCAAAAACTTGACACTTTAAAAGCCTCTTTATGCCCATATTGAAAGTGAAAGGTACCTGGAATATATTTCATACAGGGTGCCCCAACTAAAACAGTTCGCTCTGAATAATTGTGTAAATGCAACAGGTCAACAATTGTTTGAAATGGAACATCTTCTTCCGTGTAAGTCATCTACTCTACTTCATCTCCCTAGCACCCGCCACCATCCAAATTTTAAATGACAAGGGATGTCGAGTGATTGTTCCTTTGGATAGATTGTCTGCTGTTTGTACAAGGTGAAAACTTTTTCCAGTTCTGTTGTTTGGTTTTTGAGAAACCGCATTTTAAAGTTTCGGATGCGTATAGGAAATATTATCAACCTATTTAAACATTTAATAAAATAAACTAACAGTAAATAATTTTTGAAATCTTTAACATTTGTCATACGCATTCGAAACTTCAAAATGCCATTTCTCAAGAGCGAATCAACAGAATTGCAAAGAAATTTCAAATTGTATAGTATTTGGTGGTGACAGGGGCTAGACGGTAAATCATTGAACTGTCTCGCTGATTTTTCAAATTTGTGTATTTACAAAATTATTCAGGTCATACAGTCTTAATTGGGACATCCTGTATAAGTTTTCTAGAAAATTTAATTTTTTGGAATTATTGTATTTCCTATAATTTGTATTGTTAGTACTCGAGCCAGAATAAGTATCTACACAAAGTGAATGAAAGCCAGAATTACTGAAATTAAAATTTAATTTTCTAATTCATTATCAATTTGCATGTTTTGATTTTGAATTTTTTCGGTTTGGTTTGACGCTTTTGACCTGAGCGTGCGAAACATACCTTCAACTCTTTCTGAATAGTTCGGCTATAATCACAAAATTATTGGAAATCATAGAACCATATTGAATTATTTAATAAGTGCATTTTGTACTTCATCTCTGAGATACCAAACGATTCGTATAATATGTCTGCTAATGATACGGCAATATTTGCAGTACATGCAGAAGGCGTATATCGTAACGTGTATCATTGTTTGTTGTTCTTGATAGAATGCATTTATTATCATTTATTTTCCACCTCAATTTTTTAATTGTATCTACTTTTTTTAAATATATTTGTACTTTGCATTAAATGGAAATGTTTTACAGTATGTTGTGGGGAATATTTAAATAACCTGTATGAAATTATTTGTTTTAATTTAGGTTAGGCAATACGACAAAGGAATAATATGCATGTATCCCACATGTTAGAAAGGCAGCTTATCGAAACTTAAAAAACTTTGACTCCCAATTAAAAGGCCAAACTTATGTATACCTACATATTATACAAACATACGAAACACCGTCCATTGTCTCATTCCATATCCTTTCCTCCCCAATTTCTTACATATATCATAATTTGTATTTTTTTACATATACACAGTACTAAAACTACTGAGCACACAGTTCTAGTAATATATTAGAAGCACGCAGCTTAACGTTTAATTAAGTATACGTAGTACTATTACTAAGCACACAGCTCTGATAATATATTAGAGACACACAGCTCAATATTTAAATACTTATACGTAGTGCTATTACTGAGCACATAGTTGTTATAATATATTAGAAGCACAGTACTCAATGTTTAATTACGTACACACAGTACCATTTCTGTACATAGGGCTCTAGTATTATATTTGAAGTGCACAGCTTAATGTTTAATTACGTACACGCAGTACCATTACTGAGCATACAACTCTAATAAATAATAATAGATTAGAAGCGCACAGTTCAATGTTTTATTGCGTACCCGTAGCACCATTACTGAGCACAGAAGCACACAATTCAATGTTTTATTACGTACCCGCAGCACCATTACTGAGCACACAACTCGAATAAATAATATATTGGAAGCACACAGCTCAATGTTTAATTACGTACACGCAGTACCATTTCTGAGCACAGGGCTCTAATAACATACTTAAAGTACACCGCTCAATGTTTAATTACGTACACGGAGTACCATTTCTGAGCACAGGGCTCACAGTTGCATGTTTTATTACGTACCCGCAGCACCATTACTGAACACAGAAGCACACAATTCAATGTTTTATTACGTACCCCCAGCACCATTACTGAGCACACAACTCGAGTAAATAATACATTAGAAGTACACAGCTCGATGTTTAATTACGTACCCGTAATACCATTATTGAGCACACAGTTCTAATACATTATATATTAGAGGGATATCGTTCAACGTTTAATTACGTACACATTGCCGATCACGCAATTCTGCAATATCTTAGTGACAGGACGCAATATTTAATCACTGTCACTGCGCACACAGCTCTAATAATAAATTAATTGTTTGCACACAGAATTTTACTCCTAATTGACGTTGTATTCAATGAAAACCGTGCATTTTAGTATACCATTAAAGCACAATGTTGCTTAAAACACTACAGATGTGTGTTTTACCCCTCCGTACATGCTTGAAGCAAAATGATAAAAAAATTCCATTGTTGAAAATTACAATACATTTTGTACCTCACGCAATAGAAAATAGTGACTTACATTTTCTTGAAAGTTTAACAAAAATAGTAAAACTAGGGATAAACATGATACATCATATTACAGAAGGTTTTTCTTTACTTAAGAAAGTTTTTTTTTTATATTTTTTAAATATAAGCATTATTCTGATGTTGTAATAGCATATATGTAGTGTAATTTTAAATGATGTTAGAGTATAGATAGATGAAAATATACTATTGGAACATTTTCAAAATGTAAAAACATACAACATTCCATATCTTAATATTTTGAATTTACTAGAAGGTTTACCCTGGCCAATGAGGTTTATTCAACAACCGGGACCAGCGGCTTAAAGTGGTTATTTGTGGAACAATAAAATTTTTATTGATTTCAGTTAGTATTTTTTTGTGCTTTAATGATGCACTCGAATTGCTTGCATTTAAGTTCTTCGGAATTTGAGATTCAACAACTTTTGGTAACATAATTGTAAGAAATGTTTTAATTTTGAAACTATATTATTTGTTCATATATTTGTACTTTCGTTAATCCTAATTATGCCGAAATTCCTAAAATATCAATAATTTTATGTCAATATATTTAATTGATCTTGAATTTGACAGTAATATTAATGTTTAGTGTATTCTCAAATATCTTTAAGCTACTGAATTGTTCCTTATATCAACAATACTGGTTCGCTTTCACTTTTAATAGTTTGAAAGTACTTCTTCTACAAAACCATTCTGTATTTTCCTTGGATATTTAAATGAATGCACCATTTTAAAACACTTGTTTAATGTATGTTATAGAGCTATCTTGCTCCAAAGAGATTTAGAATTCTCCAAGATTTTTCTATGCTGAAATCAGTATTGTTTTGACTGGAGAAAATATCGCTCTGTTCTGAAAGCAAAAGGAAAACGTGGAGAACCCCGACGCCCTTTGCGTCCAGAGCTTTTCAGAGGAGCAAAAGTAGAACCCGCGTGGAGCCCGATGCAGATGTGTGTTGTGCATAAGTGCATTCTTGTAGGCTGTCAGGTCGACCCCGGTCGACCGTAAGTGCATTTGCTTGTCGCCCTGATCCAAATATGCGAAAAAATATAGCGTGCTTAGACATAATACGACACGAATGGGAATCGATCACCGTGTACTCCTGTCGGATGAGCTGTTAGATGTCGTCTCACCAGGGTTGTATATGGGACTGTTGCTCTTCAATTTGTTACCTTGTTCTCAAAAAGAGGTTTTTAATGCTCAGCCAGGTTTCATTTAACAACTTCAAACGCTTGCACCATGTAACAGTCTTAGAGACGGTTAATTATACGAGTAATGTCTCTGAAAGAGGATTTACGATTATTTTTGGTGGATGCGTGTGACTGAACGGATTAACTGAAATATGCCTAGCGCGGGGTAATGCAAAAGTAAACTTGTAATACATAAAAGCGTAAACTGTGGATTCTTCTCGAGTAAATGAAATTGAGTATAAGCCATGAAAATGCAAATTTATTTCATATAACAGCGTTTTGTTTGCCAAATATTACTTATACAGAGTAATGTATATGTTAAATGCGAACTGTGTCAACTGCCAACGGCCCAGGGCCGCTGGATAATGTCACTTAGATTGAGAAACACTTTGTCTATAAAAATATTAAGAGATAATAAATATCAGCAAATTATGGATAGAGTTAGAAGTAGTTCAAGTCGTTCGTTATTTAACTGTTACTGACTTTAACGGTGATTTCTAACAACCCAAAAATGTTTATTAATGATATTTTGCATACCATATTCGGGAATATTATGTTAAAATAACACCGCGATTGTTTTATTCCTTCTTACCTGCTAACACATACAATTTTGATAAATGTGAACTAGTATTTTTATAGAAAATCACTAACAATGTTGAATATCCGCAGTTTATTGCACGCTGCTAGTGTTAAAGTAAAGTAAAACGATTGTCTTTGTCGTTGAAAGCGATTTGTAATATTCTGTTATAGAAAATTATGTTAAAATCGCCCTTACATGTGATACACATTTAGAACAGTATTTATTTCTCTAAAATTTTGGACATTAGTTCTATTCTGGAAAAGGTTTCGAATACAACCCTAATATGCATTTCATTCCTTAGAAGGCACTTTCCGCTTCCTGAGTATTAAAATTTCCAGAACTGATATTCTTACGCAACCTATTCAGGACAGTCATGCTACAACTATTTTCACGGGGAACACAAAAACGTAATAATATAATATAGTGCCTTAAAATATATGGAGCTGAAATAGCGGACATCACAAATGTAATAAAATACAAGGTGTTCTTTAAAAATTTGCCAAAGAACAATCAGACGATCTGCTCAAATGTATAGGTTATAAAAATCGGATTATTTCGATAACGAAGTAGTTTCCGCAAAACTTATTTATTATTTTTCAAGCAACTATTAAATAAATCGTAAGGCTTAACAACGAATTGATTCGAAATCTGCGGATCTAGTAGGCCAGGTGTTAAACTATCAGGTTGTGATGACCTGCAGATGTTATACAGTGTGTTTTTATTTCTTTATAATTACTGTTTTATCAGAGGATCTCGTCCGAGGATCTTACACAAACTGATTTAAAACCAAAAAACGAATAGATACTCATGAATGTGACATTACAGTTTAATTATTATAATTAATTTCCTTTTAAGGAAATCCTTTCAAAAATGTTCTGCCTTGAGTACGCGAATACAAGCAATTAAACGTTATTTTATAATGCAAATACTAGTTCTCAGTACGATATTAGGATACTTACTCTTATAACGCCCTGTATTGATCAGAGTTTGAAAACGATGAATTAAAAAATGTTAAATATTTCTATATAAAATTGAAATACAGACAGGGAAATGTTTGAGAGTCATTAGCCTGGAGGTGACATCGAATACTTCTCATACCAACACTATAAACGAAATGCATCCTTGAGAATTTGCTTCCTTACCAAGCAAATACAAAAAGTTTGGAGACGTCGAAATGACCTTTTTTTATATCAAATTATACCAATATACCATGCAAGTGTTCTCACAATTTTTTTACGTTTTTCCATCTATATCTTTTATTTTTATTTGCTATAGTTGTAGTTGGAAGCCTTTAGGAAAAGTATCTTATACTGTTTTACCAACATCTGAATTATGCACCAATCAAATAAATTAGTAAACACTTTGAGTAATTTGCAATACAATGTCTAATTATCCAAACTCACGAACCCTTCAAATGCATTTGCTCTAAGAAATGCTGTAATACAAGTCTTCTTGTAACAGAGCTTGCTTTGGCATTCGCAGTTCCTTTTTCTGCTTCAAGGCTACCATCAGCTATTACATTATGTTTGTTGGATACACCCTAACGTCGGCAGCTTACTCTGCGTAAAATCAAATACTATATTAAGGACGAACGTTATAACAAAACAATATAAGATACTTTGCAATGTTTGCTTATATTAATTAAACAATCAAATATCCTGTTTCTTTTTAAGCTGGCTTGTGATCTGTTCTACTAAAAGTATATGGGTTCAGTTCCTACCCATAGAATTACCAGGGTATTTGTGAGTCAGCACAATATCATTTGTAGCTTTGTAGCTGAAACCTACATAGGATTCCATAGGTTCTCAACCATTTCCCATAATCAGTTTTTTAAGGTTGTTACTATAAAGTTTTGCAAACGATTCGTGAAGTTCTTCCAAAACCACCCTGTAGAGTTACCTTCGCGATCCATATATCTCCCTGTAGGAATGTAGTAGTTTCGCATAAATTGTGCAATTACATCCGCAAAAGCTCGACAATTTATTCCCCCTTCGCAAGAATAACACATTCTTCTTGTGCTGTATCTGATAAGCCTCGGAAGGCTTTTAATTAAATTTACAATTAGCGTTCGACGTGCACCCACTAATTAATACGGCAACGTGGAGACCGTCTTTAAGCGGCCGTACTGTGGAGCTCCCCTGGGACGTTGGTGAGGTCGCGACGGAGACGTTCAGCGGCGATATCTGGATATGTTAATACGGCTGTCCGATGAAGCCGCAGTATATCTTTAGCTACTAATTGCATACAAATCAACGACTAAAAGAGACCGCAAAATTTATGTTAAATATCCGAGAGATGCGATCTTAATCTGGTCGACTGTCTGCAGTTCCACTCCGAATTAGGTTGTTTGTTTCGTTAATATTGGCTTCATTTGCTGAATTAATGTATCTTTTGTATCAACTTGCGTTCTGATTTAATTTTATACCTTTGTTTCTGCTTATTTGGAAGTAAAAACACTCTTCGGCCTTTTTCTTGACGGTTTGCTTAGTTCCTTTCGAACAATACGCGTATCTTATCAGAAATGTTATTTAACATCGGTTTTCGAATTGCCATTTTAAGCACGTGTTTACTTCTTCTGCTCGTTCTTTTAATTGTTGAAGGTATTTTCAATCGCAAAGCTCTTACGGCGACCTGTGTGCCTCCAAAGAAAACAAGAAAATGATTAATTATTAATATATAATATTTAGAATTTAATAATACTAATTAATTTTTTGTGCATATTCTGACTGTGATTATGAAAAAGCAAAATCCAGTTTATGGTTTTTAAATTTTTGCAAAAGGTTTTACTTTTAGAATTTTAATTTCAAATAATATTGGTATGGAATGCCAAGTTTGTTCTAACCTAAGATATTCAAATTCTACAATTTTTGCCATATTTTCTACTAATTTATAGAGTTCTGAAAATTGTTTAGAATTAGATTTACGCTTGCTATATCTGGCATAGATGACGTTAAGACAGTACAACAGCCTCAAAATACCCCCGGAAAAAAATATATGCAGGAAAGTTTAGAAAGTTAGTTTAATCGAACTCATTTTTTCCTATTTATAGTTTATAAACTGACATAGAACAAGCATGTCTATTTTATCAATATATAGGTCAAGGTGCACATGTATTTAGAGACATTTCTAAGGATACATATATCTTGAAGAAAACTGCGGAAAAAATATTCACGGAAAAAATATAAACTATTAATCAACAGGAAGTTATAGTTTATAAACAGTCATAGAATTAGCATATATTATATATCTATACATACATGCACCTATAGCTAGAAGAATATATATGGCAATAATAGTTTCCGAAAAAGTACAATAAAATATATCCGGAAAAATATCCACAGCAAAAATATACACGAATAACAAACAGAAAGTTTAAATATCTGTCATGGCATAAAACAAGTATCTCTCAAAAATATCAATGCATATGGGAAGCAAATATATGTAGGAGAAATATATAAGGGAAATATATTTAGGATAAAGAATCCATGGAAAAGTATCCACAGAAAAACTATTCAGGAAAATATCTCTACAAATATATAGGCATAACACATGAAAAATTATCTTGTTGGAATTCTACAAATATATTTTATACAAGCTGCTCCACGATAATGAAACCTACCTAAAAATATCTACCAAACAATATCCACAGTAAAACTATTCAGAAAAATATATTCACAGAAACATAGGCATAAGAATAAATATCTAAAAATATCTAAAGTAGAAAATTATCTTGTTGGGGTTTTACAAACTTATTCTATGATGCAATGATACTTAGGTATCCACATTGACCTTGTATTATCTGAAATATACCTAACTGAAAATACGATATTGTAATTTAAAAAGAGTAAATATTTTCAAGTAGACACTTGATATATACAAGAATGACAAACGGAAAGTTTACATGTCTGTCGAACTAATTCTTTAGATTATAAACGTATATAGAACAGGCAAATCTGATAATATCAACATATGTGTGCACCACACGTGTTTAGAGGAAATGTACCTATAAGGGAAACATATTTTTAGACGAAAACTACGGAAAAAATGTTCTTGGAAAAAATCCACGGCAAAAATATACGCGAATACCAAGCAGAAAGTTTCTGAAAGATAGTCGATTCAACTAGTTTTAGTTAATAAACGGACAAGCAATACTGAAAAATATACAACCATAAGTACATGCAAATATATATGGGGGAATATATAAGGGAAACCTATTTATCGAAAAACATCCCTGAAACATATTTAACGAAAATATATCTACAGAAAAACTATGCAGGAAAATATAGGCTTAAGAGTAAATACTGATGGGAAAATATCCAAAATGGAAAATTATCTTGTTTGAATTCTACAGGAACATATTGGTCTATAAGTACATGCAAATATATTTAGGAGAAATATATTAGGGAAATTTATTTATGGAACAAAATCCACGGAAAATATCTACCGAAGAAATATCGACAAAAAGGTATCCAGGAAAATATATCCTCAGAAATATAGACGTAACAATAAATACCAGTGGAAAATTATCCAAACTAGGAAATAATCCTATTTGAATTCTACAAACTTATTTTATATAGGCTGCTTCATGATAATGAAACATTGAGAAAGTTACCACTGCATTAGTACATGCAAATACATCTAGAAAAGAGATGTAACGGAAACTTCTTTATAGAAAAACCCACGAAAAAATATCCACCGAAGAAATATCAACAAAAAAGATATCCACAGAAAAAAATTCAAAAGTAAAACTATCCACAGAAATATATTTAGAAGAATATAAGAGCTACGGAAAAATATCCCAAAATAGAAAATAAACTTTATGCAGGCTGCTTTACAATACTGAAACATCGAAAAACACTTTCTTACACATACTTTGAGGTCAGAATATCAAAATAGCTTGGAAAATATCTATTTATATACATCTACGTAAATATATACCTACCAAAATTATTATATTTCATAATATCCAGTTGGATTCCATATATTGTTGACACGGTGTCTGCATAAACAGTAAATTGTTTGTTTAAAATCGATTTATTATAACATAGAATATTTATTCCGTATTTATTTATTATTGGCATTTTATAATTCAAAATATTGTATTAAGGATATTTTGTGCCTGTATATTTCATGAATATCTTTTCTCAGAATATTTTTTGTTGATACTTTTTCCTGGATATTTTTCTGGAGATATTTTCTGTGGTGAACTTTTTGGTTCACTTTGCCGCAAATGTGCGGGCGTCTCTTACATACTAAACATTTATGTAACATGCACCCTAAACTTAACTAAGTGAAATACGGTCACCTCAGCCGGGATTTGAACACGCAGCCGATTGAACCGCATTTCACTGTAACCTCGACTGACAGCGCTTGTTCGCACTGCCGCATTGAGGTCCCTTCTATTAATCATATGCAAAATACATACTTGGTTATGGGGGTATCAAGCATAGGTAGAAGTAACGTCGCTTTATTATTAGAAATCCAAAATACAAAAGGCTATGGAACATCGTCTTCCATGACTTTTAGCCTTGGATTCCACTAGTCTTAAAATGCAGGGCGTTGTATTACGGATTAAAAAACAAATTAAATATTGGAAAATTATTTTCTAGTAAATATTTAAAAAAGCAAATATAGAGGCTTGAAAAACTAACATTTAACATTAACATTAAAAAAAGCAAAACTATAGACAATACAGTTAAAGAACAACAAATATCGATGAAAAGGGTCCCACCACAGTTTTATATATGTATTTTTAATGGTAAGACATAATATTTACAGTAAATAATGGTTTTTAATGTTCTTGTAAGTTATTCTTTAAACATTATTATGATGGTACTAACATATTTACCATAAAATAAATCTTTAAATAACCTGTTTCGTTTAATTTGACATTTAACAGCCGGATTCTTCATTTTTTAAATTTTATTCTATGACCTAATGTTACGAACCCAATATCCAAAATTCCAAATTTAATTATTATTGCTTCAGAGCTGTTGTAATGTGATTTCAATTACTTTCATACAGATTTATATTGCAAGAAGTGACGTCATTTTACTCAGCAAATTCAAAGTACATTAGAATATTAAATTAGGCAAAGTGAAATAAGTAATACGCTTAATAAGGGAAATTGACTAATAACCAGGTCATTGCTTATGGGTGCAAAAGGGAATTTATAAAAGAACACTTAAGATTGAATTAGTGATATAGTAAATACTGAATAGTTGGCAGTTGTCGGTGGGTGTTTGATAGAAGAGAGTGTTCCCAATAACAAACCTAGCAATGGCGCTGCACTTGTCTGTATTATTGTAAGTAGTTTAGTATAATGTTTTAGAATGTTTTGCCATAGTCTTGTAGTACGTAGTAATTAATAAATCTAATCGTTTTATAGTTTTATATAAGGGTAGTTGATTCTCTGGTGATCCCGGCGATAAGGACAAAGGGTTCCTTATCAGTTACAGCCCAAAGGCGTAACATATGGCGGAGGCGCCGGGCACACATTACACAGCTATGAAGCAATAATAATTTAATTTAGAATTTTGGATATTGGGTTCGTAACACTATTACTTAATTTCGAATATAATTAGGGTTTGTTTACACATGATCTGTTTAAAATCATGGTAATCTACAACACGTTTGTACCTGACTAAAATGGATTACAGGGTTTAGTTACCCTAGAAAGCATACCGGGGTATAGAGTTTCCTCCCTAAGTTCGATATATGTATTCGGTCAAGTTCTACTGTATGGATTAGCTTTTGAAGCGGAAACTGTGACGTCGTGGAGTTTGAATTCAATTCAATAAAAGTATTTATGATTCGTTTTATTTATTTGCAGGCGTTTATGAAAGCTAAAATACGAATTTTCTAACAGTAAATTTTGACCTCATTACATGATTAAGTTATTAAGCCCAGAATCCTTTCTTAATCAAGATTGTAACCGAATAGCCTTTATAAACGCTCATTTCCAGAGCAGTTCATATATTTAGCGGGAAATTAATCAGCTGTCACGTTGATTCCATAAAGAATGTTAATCCGAAATAACTTCCTCGTCGTACATCGCTACATTTTATTCTCAGGCATTTCAGTGGCGAGAAAAAAATGATTTTGAATTATTGCCCTCGTTTGCGCCTTTTATAACGGTCGGCGCGATTTTTCGGCTATTTTTAGAAATAATTACCGGGCTTTAAAAAAATCCGCTCCGTTGCAATGCGGATAGCAACTATCTCCGTGTGTGGCTCCCGATTATAATAATCAGGGCTAAGTCACTATCCGACTTTGGAGACACAGCGGATTTAACGGACGCGGATGCTTTATCAGATGTTACAATGAGGGAAATACTCTTTCTTCGGCCACGAGGATAATAACTCGTTAGCCATTTAGCTGATATTCATCGCAGGTTATCTCGGAGTTGATGCTTTCTGGGTAGTTGTTCTTGGCTCTTAACCTAAACTTTATGACATAAAAAGATATAATGTTTGAATATTTTTGTTATGTATTACTTAAGAGCCATGCTGAAGAGCAGTATTTAAGGATTTTTGTTTTCTCCAAAGGTTTGTTATAAGGTAAGCGGTAAAACCCTTCGCTATGGGCGCTGTTTCAATTCCGGCGATATTTAGGAAACGGTTTAGATTCGGTTTGAGCTTATGATTATTAGAAAATGTTCTAGGAAATAACATTTTTCCAATTGACTGAAAGCCATAATCATAACCTAGCTAATGGACGTAAGGATCTCCGTTAAATTCTGACCTTAGTCGGAAATGATTTCGAACTTACATTTTGATTTGTATTGTTGAATGATTTAAATGGTTAAATTGATTGAAACTTCCTTGATTCATAAAACCTTTGACTTTGCCAACTATTTGCTTGTTAAATTATGAAAATAGATTCAGGAAAAGCTAGCTTAGATTCAATCTTAGCTGTGGATTTGTTGATTCTTTGCTGCTGTTAGATAGCTTCTTGCTTCTGAAATATTTCTTCGATTAACGGAATCTCGTAAATCCCTTAGCCAAAAAAAAAACAGTGAAATATACATGCTTTAAATTGATTGTTAAGTATTTCAAGTGATGGGAAAATTTCTTGTTTAACAAATGTATTTTGCTATAAACTGCAGATTATAAAATCGTATATTTAATAGCCTATCGAGAATCTTATTCTTTTGTGTTAACAGCCAGAATTTATGCTGAAAGTAGTTTTAGCTGTAATATGATACAATTTTCGATGCTAAATGTTTAGCATTGATGCGTGTAAATGTTACAATATTTTCTCAGTTAACCGTCGTAAGATTGATTAACAATTAGTTGCCGTTTAACTTTAATATAATAGTCCATTGGTTTAAATCATTCTAGATATTGGAAAAATTCAAAAATATATTTTTTTAATTAACTGAATGTAGTAAAACCATGATCCAATGGCATCTACGAATTATTCTGACCAGTTTAAAAAATTACATTCAGTACTATCAATACAGATGCTAGCTAGCTTAGCTGTTGATTTCTTTAAATTGTTCTGGTTATTGGAAAAGTTTTCTAATTGGGAAATATTTTGTTAATTAACTGAAGGTTGGAAAACCAATACTACCCCCCGACCAGTTCGTACAATTTTCAAAAATCGTTTCAATAGTGTCAGTTCACATTCGAGCTTACCTGTTGATTTCTTTAAATTGTTCTGGATATTGGAAAATTTGTCTAGTTGGGAAATATTTTGTTAACTAAGTAAAGGTTGTAAAATCAATGCTACACCCGACCAGTTCGTACACTTTTCAAAAATCGTTTTAATAATTTGAGTTCAGATTCGAGCTTAGCTGTTGATTTCTTTAAATTGTTCTGGTTATTGGAAACCGTTGTCTGAGTGGGAAATATTTTGCTGATTAACTGAATGTCGTAAAGCTATTAGCTTAATGCACTAATGTTATCCACAAACAGTTCTTACAATATTTACCAAAATCATTATTTTGATAGTGACAGTTTGAGCTCTAGCTCAAATGTTGATTTGTATAAAATGTTATTATTTTTGGAATAATTTTTTTCTTGCTGAATAGTTTGCTAGTTAGCTGGGATTGGCTTATTAAACCGATATTTATGCGTTTTCAATTTTCAGAAACCATTTTCTTAGTGTCAGTTCAGATTCGATCTTAGCCGTTGATTTCTATAAATTGTTCTGGATATTGGAAATCGTTTTCTGGGTGGGGAATATATTGCTCATTAACTGAAGGTCGTAAAGTCATTAACTTAATGCACCAATCATATCCACAAACAGTCCTTACAATTTTTTCAAAAATCATTATTTTGATAGTGACCGTTTAGGTTCTAGCTTAGCTGTTGATTTGTATAAAATGTTTTTATTTTTGGGCTAGTTCTTTCTTCTTGCTGTATATTTAGTTGATGAACTAGGATTGGCTTATTAACCGATATTTATCCGCTGACAATTTTCAGAAATCATTGGGATACTGTCAGTTAAGGTTCGAGCTTAGCTGTTGATTTCTATAAATTGTTTTGGTTTTGGAAAAGTTTTCCAGTTGAGAATTATTTTGTTGATTAACTAAAGATCGCAAAAACATATACTTCAAGAACCTGTATTATTTGCCAACAGATCTTATATTTCTTCCAAACATATTTTTGATAATTCAGGTTATTTTCTTGATTAACATATGATTGTAAAACCGTTGAATTTTTAAACCCCCGAACAATTCTTAACAATTTTCAGAAATCATTTTAATTGTGTCACTTGAGATTCGAACTAGCTATTGATTTCTTTAAATTATTCTAGTTATATAAACATTTTGTTGATTAACTGAAGGTTGTAAAACCGTTGACTTAAGAACTAAACCAATTTTATCCGCCAACAGTTCTTACAATTTTCAAAAATTATCTTTATATTTTCAGTTCAGATTTGAGCTTAATTGTTGATTTGTGTAAATCGTTCTGGATATTGGAGACGTTTTGTAGTTGGGAAATATTTTGTTGATTAATTGGGGGATGTAAAATCGTTGACTTATTAAACCGATGTTGTCTGCGAACAGTTCATACAATTTTCAGTAATACTTTTGATAGAGTCTGATAAGCTAGCTGTTGATTTGTATAAAATGTTTTTGTTATTGGAAAAGTTTTTTTCTTGCTAAATATTTGGTTGATTGGCTTATAAAAACCCTTACAATTTTCAGAAATGATTTTTATAGTGTCAGTTGAGATTCGAGCTTAGCTGTTGATTGGTATAAATCGTTTTGGTTATTGGTTAAACTTTTATAGTTGGGAAATATTTTGTTGATTAACTGAAAGTAATAGAACCGCTGGAATTAATAAAACAGCGGCACCCCCGAATAATTCTGACTATTGTCAGGAATTATTCTGGCAATGCCAGTTTAGAATCTACCGTAACTGTTGATTTATTTGGTTTGAATTTATATGGTTCGGCAATAGCTTCTGGATTAATTAAAGGTTGCAAAACCGTTGGCTTTGAAAATTGTTTCTGTTACATTCTGAGAAAAGAGATCAGAAATAATTTTCAATATTTGTTATTGTTGATTTGTTCTAAACGTTATTACTGTTGAAAACTTATCTGATTGGAAAATAGTTATTTACTTGATTTATTGAAAATTCCACGACGGTTGCTTTAATAAATCGTAATAAATTGAGACCCAGTTGAATTCTAATAGTAGGAGATTATTTTGAAAATGTCAGTTTATAATTCGATTGGTTTAACCTATTATTGGAAAAAGTTTCTGGCAATAATTCCTCGATTGGGCGGAGGTCGTAAAACTTTTGTTTACATGAATCATTGGGACTCTGACTTAATTATGACATTTGTCAAAAAAGTTATCCTTTACTTTGAATAATCAATATTGTTTTATGAATTAACTTGGGGTAGTACATGTTAGCAATAGCAATCCGTTGGGCGCTCCGGTTCGATTCTAGCAGTAGACAGAAATTATTCTCAAACTGGCAGTTCAAATTCAATCGAAACTTAACTAGTCGGGTCTGCAAACTTTTCTGATTATGGAAATGATATAGGCAAGATCTCGTTTAATCGAAGATCGTTCCCTTTGTTAAGATTTATGTTGATGTTACGTAGTGACCTCGGTTATCTATTCCCGAAGACAATCTCAATCTCACCTCTTGTAATTAGCTTCTACAATTTCCGATTCGATAGGAGAAATAGCCGAGATACCACTTAATCATGTTTACGTTTGAGTAACAAACAACGTCGCCGCCTCCCGATCTCCACTGATAAAAGGTCATAATTTACGATCGCTATCAGATTGCCCGAGTACACGATTCCTCCGGGCCAACAGAAGCTAAACGCTCGAATCCGGGTGCTACTTTTTATTAATGCGATAATCGAAGTTGGGCGCTATGCTCGCCCATAAATTAACCATTTCATAATTGGTTTTCAACATTGTAATTAAACGTCTCGGTGCGGCTATCGTGATTTATTTTACGTTTATCAGCCGCGGACCGGCCTACTCTGATGCTGTAAACAAACAAGCGACATGCGCGATTGCTATCTCCGGGACACACATGCAGGCGGCGCCCGATTTCCTTTACGGACCTTTGCTTGCCTATTTTATTGGCCAAGAAATTATCCCTGCAGAGAGAATTATTTCTAGTCACATTGCCTGGTTAAAATCGGCCTATCTACGGGTAAAGCAACTAAAAAGGTTGTTTAAGAAGACCACAAATTCAACGCGAGCATATGAAGAAACCGAAATTTACTTTGGGGGCCAACTAAAGAGTTTTCATCCTCGTTAACAGTTTTACATTTCACAATATCAAGATATCCATAAAAAGCTGATCCCCAGCGGACTGTGGAATGAAGTTACGTCTTTTCTAGACTAAAGGAATGTTTATAGTGTAAATTTCAGGTTAGGTTGCGTTAGCTGGAATTAAATAATAATGAAACGTCATTTTAAGGAGCAGAAATCTTTTATTGAGCAACAATAAAAGAAATGAATAAACCTGAACTAATGTAATGATCACAACAAATGTTGAAAATGTCTGCCTTCTCCTCCAAACATTGCTGAACTCGTCTTCTCATACCTTCAAAAACATTTTGTAATAATTGAGGTGAGTTGTTAATTTCTTGACAGTTTTCTTCAATTCTAAGTTTCAGTTCGTTTAAATCATTAACTGGAGTTTTAAAAATGGGGGTTTTCAAATAGGGCCATAGAAAAAAGTCCAATACAGTAATATCACAAGAGCGAAGGGGCCAGGGTGTTGCAGTATTCCTGCTACTGATTCGGTGATCAACATATAATTGTATCTGCAGCCGCATGAGCTGTATCTCATCATCGTGAAGTTAATTTAAGGAAGGTTGCAATAATTCGTTCCTGTACCTTGCTGCAGCTAGCGTGCCTTCGAAAAATATTGGCCCAACTAACCTACGACGACTCATTCCAACCCAGACTCCTATTTTCTGTGGATGAAGGGGAGCTTTAATTGTAACGTGTGGATTTTCGCTACTCCAAATCCGCATATTCTGTGAATTAACATACCCATTAAGGTAAAACCAGGCTTCGTCGGTAAAAAAGGTTAAATTTAACTGCTCATCATTGAGATTATCCAAAAACCAACGTCAAAACTGAACTCTTTTTGGATAATCCTGTTCTAAAAGCTCCTAAACGGAAATAAATCGGTAAGGATACAGATGCAAAGCTTGTCTCAATATTCTGTGGCATATACCGTAACTTAAATCATCAACTTGCTGGCATAAATGTCTAATTGGTGTTTTTGGAGCCTTGTCAATTCGTTGTCTTACAGTTTCAATTAAAGCAGGTGCCATCTTCTTTGGCCTACCAGACCTTTCTTTCCTTCCAACACTTCCAGTTTCTTGAAAATTGCCGACTAAACTCTTAACCAAAGCATAAAATTTTCGATATGTAATAATTTCATTGGGATACCTCTCTCGGAATTCCACAAAACAAGGAGGAATCGAATAGGTCCATTCTCCGTCAACTTGAAAGCCGTTCCGAAAGTAAGATTCAATAATGAATGCTCTTT
>JABXWE010001397.1:0-20969 GCA_014611495.1 Limonius californicus | reverse complement strand
GTTTCTCTCCTGTATGAGTTCTCATATGTATTCGCAAGTGGTCCTTTCGTGCACTTCCATAGTCACACACATTGCACTTGAAAGGTTTCTCTCCTGTATGAGATTTCGTATGTATTTTCAAGCTGTTCTTGTGTGAACTTTCATAGTCACACACATTGCACTTCAAAGGTTTCTCTCCTGTATGAGTTCTCATATGTATTCGCAACTCATTCTTTCGTGCACTTCCATAATCACACACATTGCACTTGAAAGGTTTCTCTCCTGTATGAGTTCTCATATGTATTCGCAACTCATTCTTTCGTGCACTTCCATAGTCACACACATTGCACTTGAAAGGTTTCTCTCCTGTATGAGTTCTCATATGTATTCGCAACTCAGTCTTTCGTGCACTTCCATAGTCACACACATTGCACTTAAAAAGTTTCTCTCGTATATGAGATTTCGTATGTATTTTCAAGCTGTTCTTGTGTGCACTTTCATAGTCACACATATTGCACTTGAACGGTTTCTCTCCTGTATGAGTTCTCATATGTATTTTCAAGCTGTTCTTGTGTGCACTTTCATAGTCACACATATTGCACTTGAAAGGTTTCTCTCCTGTATGAGATCTCATATGTATTTTCAAGCTGTTCTTGTGTGCACTTTCATAGTCACACATATTGCACTTGAACGGTTTCTCTCCTGTATGAGTTCTCATATGCATTCGCAACCGATCCTTTCGTGCGCTTCCATAGTCACATACATTGCATTTATGGAACTTTTCCCCGGTATAAGTGTTAACACTCTGATGCCTGATGCACTTCAATGGAGGCTGTATTATTACTTGATCTTCATTGTTACAACAGGTTGCAGTTTTTATATCTAATTCTTCATGTAATGATTCCAGTTTAATGGACCAATCATGTTTAACATCATGCTTTAAATCGGATGTTTCTGAAGGCAATTCCCACATTTGAACCTCCTCCTGTTTTACTGTAACATATGTGCATGTTTATATGTGAGCTATGGAATTTTACACAAGGTACTAAACTAGCACAAAATAATTAAATAGATTAAATAGACACCGATCTTCCCGGTTTAAATACATAGCAATTACAAAATAATGAAGTTTAGCCATTACATGATTAAACTACCAATATTTGGTCAATTGTAATGAAAGATTTATTTTATTACAGTTGCACTGCAAATCACATTGGCATGCATTGTAAAAATAGAAGCTCTCTTTTATTATCATTTGTTAACTTGTTCTATTTAATTTATAATCGATTTTAGGTGTATAATACAAATTTACCGTTTGTTTCCAACTCACTTTGAGGTAATTCTTCGTTGATTTTGGTTTGATGCCAGATATCGCATGTAGAATCTGTAAGCTTCGATAGCAAAGACACACTGGTAAGATCGGGTTCGACATCTTCATTCATATCAGATAAAGTATCCATGTTGATATACACGTGGTTCTGCAGTAAAGAATGATAAAAAATGTTATTAATGTTACGCAAATACTTTTTTACGCTTTATTATCGAGAACAATTCTGAGCTGAGCTCTGTTAATATATTCTTTCAGGTTAAGTAACTTGTGAGGTGTTTATGTCTTTTTGAACTACTTTCGTTTCTTATACAAGATTAATTAAAGAATACTGTACTAACCATCGACTCTCAAGGCGATTTGAACTCGGTTATATCTTATCTCACTGTATTTATTATTATATGTATTTATTAATTAAAGTTTATTCAATCATGAGCATACATTCTTGTCTCTTGATAGCTTTGCTTGCTGTCCTCCGTGTATCGGCTCCCGCCAACGGGCTTGTAAACTTAATTCACAGTATAATCCTCTAAGAGGATTATACTGTGCTTAATTCATCATCCCTTCTTTAAAAGTAAATTATAGTATATCAAAAACAAACAAGTAAATTTTAGCTAATGTTAACATTTAAACAAACTTATAACTGAAGAACATTTTACACTAATAATTTCAGTGTTTTAATATCAGAAACCGCACCTTTTAGTTTATTAAACTCTTGCTCTTCCACCTCAGTGCAGTTCCAATCAGTCTTATCTAAACTTAATTGATGCTAGTGCACACATTTAGTAAGTACTAACATTTTTTATAAAACGGCTTTAATAATTAACTGCGCCTAAAAAACGTTTACATCTGATCTATTAACAGGTGTTGGCATTCCTTCATGTCTCCCTAACCATAGATTAAAACATCATCAGCCATAACTTCCACACCTTTCAAATCTTGAGTTAGCTCGTGCATTTTCATCGCGAACAGTTTAGAACTCGGCGGGATACCAAATGGTAGACGTAACCATCTATACCGTGCGAATGGAGTCTAGAAGCATGTTAACTTGCTGCTTTCTTCCGTCAGCTCCAACTGCCAAACCCTTTGGTAGTACCTATCAACGGCAGAGAAAACTTTGGCGTTGTTCAACTCTGTTAGAATCTCATCTATGGTCGTAAATTGATAACGTGGTCTCTTTAGAGCTTGATTTAATGGTATTGGGTCTAAGCATATGCGAAAAGAATTAGCTTTTTTAAAACAATCAGTATATTGCTTACCCAATCCGTGTATTGCTCTTCCTTGACAATGATTCCTTCACGCTCTAAATTATCCAACCCTTGTTTCAATTTACTTTTTAAACTTATTGGTATTCTTCTAGCTGGTTGTATTGTAGGTTTAACATTTGTATCAACTTCCAGTTCTATTTCTCCTGGTAACTAACCATAACCTTGAAATACGTCATCATGCTTAGATAGAATTTCTTCAGCTTCTGCGCTATGAATTTTATTTTGCACAGCTGTATCCGAAACTTCATTCCTCGTAGTAATTTCAATGCAATATTTTATCAAATTTAGCGTTGAACAAGCATTAGCAGATAATAGTGGTCCATGGTCTACGTTTACAACTTGGAAAATTATAAGATATTTACGACCTTTGTGTTTACATGGTTGTTTAGCTTCAGCTAATACCTGGATTGTACCCCCTCCAAAGCTTTTCAACTTGTATTTGGAATCGCTAAACATATGTTTAATATTACCCATCAGATCAGCTAAACATTTATAACCTACAACAAAACACTAGCTCCTGTATCCAGATGACAACTGATTGTTTTCCATTGTTCACCAAATTTTAACAGTAAGTCCATCATTACGCTACCACAACACTTAGAATTATCTGTTCTTTTCGTAATTGTGACTTCCATTAATCAGAATCTCATTCACTTTCCTTTACTACTTCATGTACTTTTTTGTTTTATTGCCCTTATGGTTTTTCTTTTGGTTTTTAAAACAACAACTTTCTAGATGTCCCTTCTTTTTACAAATTTCACATTCATGTTTAAAAGCCGGACATCCACCCTTTTCAAATAAATGTTTATTATCACAAAATTTGCAGGTTTTTAACTTGTCACCTTTATTCGCAATATTATTATTCGAAATTTTATTCACAACTTTTTCATATTTGTGTATTTGCTTGAAGCGGTCTTCTGTGATCTCGTTGACTTTACATGCATTGATCACATCTTCCAGCGACGACTTATCTGGATCTTCTTCTCCAAAGGCAATACGATCGCAAAGCATAATTTGTTTCATATTTTCTGGCTTTATCTTATCAAACTGACAATTATCTATAATCTTGGTTAACCTTACCAAGTATGCATTAAAACTTTCATTAGCTAATTGATTACAGGTATGAAACTGCCAACGTTCATACATCGGATGCTTTTTTGTAAGTAACTTTTCACCTATTTTGGTCAAAACTCACACTTATTTATCTGCACCTGTCAAACCAAAATTATTATATTTCATTTTTGCTGCATGTCCAATAATAGATAACAAAACATTCACTTTTTGAGATTCTTTGTCAGACGACCAATTATCCATACTTATGGCTATGACGTATGTGTTCCAATTTGACTGAAACAACTCGTAGTTTTCGCGAATATCCCCCGATTCAACTTGCAAAGGCTTCGGCCATGGCACATAACTAATTTGACTTTGACCATCCGTTGAATTTACACCTCGGGAAGATAAACTTGCTAACTGCGTCAGCATTAAGTTCTAACTGACCTTTTAACAAACTCATGGTTTCCGTTTGTAAACTTAGAAATTCTTGTAATTCAGCCATAGTGAATGTCGGTTCTGCACTTAATCACCGAATCTGTTCTTTATAACCTTAAAAACTGTGATACAAGCACGTGCAAACTTCTCACTATTAATCTGTGTTATGTGTCTAATTCGTTGGTAACTTCTTCAATCTTGTAGATATCTGGCTGTAGATGCTTGATGGTTACTTCATTGTGGCTGATACTCAGTTCGGCTTGATTAAGTAAATCTTCTCCTATTATTACTTCGATATTCATTATGCCTTTTGGTATGACATGCATTACTGTAGGAAACTCGTGGTTATCAGTGTTTACCGTGGTCGCAACGAATCCATTTGTCGTTACCCGACTCTTTTCAAATCCTGTCAAAACCATTTTCGTCGAACTAACTTCTGGAGCACCTAGTTTTTCTAGCATGCTTTCGCAGATTAAGTTCACTTGACTTCCTGTATCTATCACAGCTGTTAATTCTGTTCCTCTAATGTCTATTCTTTTCAGGTTCAAACGTGCCTCTGCATTTGACAAGGACAAATGTGACCTTGGTTGACGCCTCAGTGGTTTCTGTGTTTTTGCGTGAGCTGCCTCCTTCCTCTACTTTGCATTCGGCTGCTCGATGACCAAACTTGCTGCATTTAAAACATTTTAGGCCTAGTTCTTTTGAGCGACAGTCGACTGATTTGTGACCCTTTGTCCCGCAATTAAAACAACGGAGGGAGGCAGTCGCTCTGCTGAAATCCTTGCCGGTCGCAGCTGTTTTTGTTTGACCTCCTGATGGTGGTGCGCTCCTGTACGGGCCTTTACTTTATACGCTTGCTTTCTGTTTCACCTCGTCGTATATCTTTATCTTCTCTTTTAAACTGGCCAAATCATGTGCATGGTACAAGATCATTTTGTTGTTCGCGTCGTCTGGGATCCCATTTAGTATGTACTGAATTAGTGAATCTTCTTCGATATTCACTCGCGTAGGTAGTTCTTTCGTGACCAAAAGGTACTCTTGCATTGATTCGCTCTTCTTCGTTTTTCTTTCGTCTAGCATCTTCTGAAGTTGGGCACTATTAACTGATTTAGCGAATTCTGCTCGTAAAGCCTGTTTCAAATCCGTCCACGATTTAATGCCTCTTTCGCCTTGATGAATAGCTTTGCTATCCCAGTCAACAGCTTTTCTGCATAAATAAATGTATGCAGATAGCTCCATTGCAGCATTTCTGCAAGGTCTACGTCATCAATCCATTTTGCAACTGGATAGTCACCGGTGCCATTAGATTTGCGAATAGTGTCTTCAACGTCACGGAAATTCATTGCTAGCATCATTTGTGCGGTTGTACTGGTTGTTGCTTGACCTACATGGCCACGCCTCTCTTTAAAATTGCTTTGCATATTGCTTCTTTCTTCTTCATCATTTTTATGGCCGTCGTCTTTTGAATCGTTGGCTTTTCCACGGTCATTTTCGTCTTCTACGTCGTCGTCTTCTGTATCGTCTTCGGTATCTACCACGTCATCTCTTAGTAGCTGTAAGTTTATTAAATAACCGCAAATTCGACCTATTACTTCTTCTTTTCCACCGTCATAGTTTATACTTAGAATATTACATACGCAAGTTATGTTCCCGATCGCGAAATTATCACTAATGAAAGAAAGTTTATCTTCATGTTCACCTGAGTTGAGCGCAAACTCGAAACCCTGCAATTCTCTTTGTCTTTTGCGATTTCCGCGATCACCGTTATGTACACATGTACACTACTTTATGAAACACTTTAATTTTATCAGTCTTGGCGGCAATAATGTTCATTGCAATACTTGGAATGTCTCTTAACATCGGCATTTTAAAACATTAGTATTTACACGGTCTCCGAATTTAATGGGCAGTCTTGTTTGATTTTGTGCGATTCTACTTTCTAGATATAAAGTAAGAAAATAATCACTTACTTGTTTTTTCCCGCGTAGCGACTTACTATAATTGTACTGTAAGAATTTCCTTTTTGTACTTGAAGTTAAATCAGTGAACTGTGCCACTCGTGTTTGGTCTAAAAATTTCACATACATTTGTATGGCTTAGTTTGTTATCTTTAATAAATATTTTAAATTAATAAACATTTCTGTGTCTTCACTGTTTATCTTTTTTGGCAGAGTTCTAATTTTCGCGAAAAACCGTTAATTTTATCTGGTAGTTGTAGTATATGAGTATAATTTCCTTGCAACTAGGTATTTAAAATATTTAGTTTTTCATAAATGTCAGTTTCATTATGAATAGTTCGTCAACAAAATTCTCGGTATCTTTGTGATTTTCTTCTTTCATAAATACATACATTTCCTGCCCAAGCTCAAAGACCCGTTGTATAACTTTTCCACGTGATAACCACCGAGATTGACAATAAAACAATAGCGCTGAGTGGTCAGCGACCGTATCATCGCACATTGAAGAAAATAATCTTGCCCTTAAAGGCCTTGCTTTTATATAATTTAAAACAGAAATTACAATGGAGAATACCAAATCAAGTCCTGGCCTGACTTCCTTCGAAGCGTGTGATTCCCTGTGTACCGGTAGTCCTCAAAAAATCAGTTAGAGAACTCTGCACATCCTTGGACATTTTGTCGGTTCGTCTCGCTACTGTATTATTTGCTTAATGGGATTTTCTTAATGATATCAGAGGGTGGCTTGTGCAGTACAGTACGCCGAAATTCACTTACAGCTGGCAGTATCAATTTTTCTCCAATCGTGTGTTGCTTTCCCGATTTAGCAATAAGCAACGAAACGTTGTAAGAGGCACGTAACCCGTCATCGTTTTGTTTCGATGCCACTGAAAACGTACCAGCTAAAATTGGACGTCTCCAATGTTGTTCTTTGAGCATTTGAAAGTAAGATAAATATTTATTTTTTCTGTCAGGATGTATTTTCGTCAAATGTTCTTCTAACCGTGAAGGTTTCATGGCTTCATTTGAGAAACTCTCTGGCAAATCAGGCATATTGGTAATGTCTTGTTGAAGGGTGCCTGAATAAAACCATATTTCAAATATTCGACAATATATTGTCTACATTTTTTCTTTGAATCCGACATGGGTCTGTCTGTAAAAATGTAAACAATTAAAAAAATCTGGTGTGGCCCCAAAGGACCAACCGTCACCATATTAAATAAATTTATTATTATAATTTAATCATCTAAATTTTAAATAAATTTTTAATTTAAATTTATTTAAGTTGTTTTATGAATATTTTCGACAGAGAAATTTTTTGTAAAAAATTATTTAAATTTATGTAAATTTATTTAAATTATGTAAATTTCAATTTTAAAAGATGGTTTTAAATTATGTTACTAACGTTGGTTGGTAAAAATAATAATAGGAAATATTGTGCGTACTTACCTCTGTTGGCAAATAGTTATTACAACAAAAATATTTAATATAGTTTTAGTTATATATCAAGAGATCCACAAAAAGCTGATCCTCAGCGGGCTGGGGAAGGAAAAGTCACGTCTTTACTAGACTAAAGGAATGTTTATCATATCAGATAAATTAGTTATCCTTTTTTTATACGAATCTGACAGATTGTTAAAATTATTTTTAATACATTTCAAAGAGCATTCATTATTGAATCTTGCTTTCGGAACGGCTTTCAAGTTGACGGAGAATGGACCTATTCGATTCCTCCTTGTTATGTGGAATTCCGAGAGAGGTATCCCAATGAAATTATTACATACCGAAAATTTTATGCTTTGGTTAAGAATGTAAGCAATTTTCGAGAAACTGGAAGTGTTCAAAGGAAAGAAGGGTCTGGTAGGCCAAAGAAGATAGTACCTGCTTTAATTGAAACTGTAAGACAACGAATTGACGAGGCTCCAAAAACACCAATTAGACATTTATGCTAGCAAGTTGATGATTTAAGTTACGGTACATGTCACAGAATATTGAGACAAGCTTTGCATCTGCATCCTTACCGATTTATTTCCGTTCAGGAGCTTTTACAACAGGATTTTTCAAAAAGAGTTCAGTTTTGTCGTTGGTTTTTGAATAATCTCAATAATGAGCAGTTTAGTTTATCCTTTTTTACCGACGAAGCCTGGTTTTACCATAATGGGTATGTTAATTCACAGAATATGCGGATTTGGAATAGCGAGAATCCTCAATCCACACGTTACAATTAAAGCTCCCCTTCATCCACAGAGAATAGGAGTCTGGGTTGGAATAAGTCGTCGTAGGTTAGTTGGGCCAATATTTTTCGAAGGCACGCTAACTGCAGCAAGGTACAGGCACAAATTATTGCAACCTTTCTTAAATGAACTTCACGATGATGAGCTACGGGATGGTTTTCTGCATCAGCTCATGCAGCTGCAGATACAATTAATTTTTTACGCAAATATTTTGATGGCCGAATCATTAGTAGAAATACTGCAACACCCTGCCCCCCTCGCTCTTGTGATATTACTGTTTTGGACTTTTTTCTATGCACTATTTGAAAAACACCATTTTTAAAACTCCAATTAATGATTTAAACGAACTGAAACTTAGAATTGAAGAAAACTGTCAAGAAATTAACAGCTCACCTCAATTATTACCAAATGTTTTTGAAGGTATGAGAAGACGAGTTCAGAAATGTTTGGAGGAAGACATTTTCAACATTTGTTGTGATCATTACATTAGTTCAGGTTTATTCATTTCTTTTACTGTTGCTCAATAAAAGATTTCTGCTCCTAAAAATGACCTTTCCTTATTATTTAATTCCAGCTAACACAACCTAACCTGAAATTGACATTATAAACATTTCTTTAGTCTAGAAAAGACTTGACTTTTCATCCCACAGCCCGCTGGGGATCAGCTTTTTTGGGATCTCTTGATAGTTTTAATAAGAATGTGATCTGTAGATACCACATGAAATTTTATGTTCACACTCCTCCGAGTGATCTTCGACTCAATCTCGTGCGGATAAAAAGCCTCACGTATTTATAGTAATGTTTAATGAACCTGTCAAAACATGTATAGATTTGATAATCGGCACGTGTGTTAATCTTGTCATGACCTGTTCAAACTTGTAAATATAAGCTTTGTTGATGGAGTCGGAACATACAGACACACTGAGGTGCTCCGTGTGGTGCACTGCGCATGCTGCAACTCGTTCATGTACTAGTCTAAATGGTATTAGGAACGAAGCTATAATGTACCATTTCCTACTTTTAATACTGATTGATCTTGCTTAAAAGACATTTAGAACTGTTGGTTGAAACATGCGTTCGATGATTTTTGGCATTTAGTCAAACTTTCAGCGGATTCGAGTATTGCCCAGGGGGTCGGCGGTTGCTCCTCAACGCCCCCTAAATTTGCCTTGGACCAAAAAAGCCCCCTTAGATCTCTTCAACGCTCGCTGGTGGAAGGTACCGATCCCCTTGGGGACCACTGCTGTAGACCATCATATTTGCCTGCCATCGCCGATGCCTCATCAGTACAAACACCTAATACAGTTTTTTCTGTCCATGCCACAGTTTACTGTATAGTTATCAGTCATATGAAATAGATCCGCACCTGTAGTTCTTTTCTGAATTTTTTTGCAGAAAGTAAGTCCTCGCTTATAAATGCATTCTCGCCGTAACGAACGTAGGCTATCAGATGTGTATCTTTGTAATATATGTTGCCTCGTCTAGCTGAATGGCAAATAATTTGTAAGTTATGAGAAAAGTTGCTCCTGCAGATCCTCTAACATACAGTCACTACGCCTACTAAAAGTATTATATCATATTGGTATTTTCTGAATATTTTTAACATAAGAATCTCCAAGCATTGTTGCAACCATATCAATGGCAGCAGGAAGAATAAGATTTTCCGCAGTAATGCACTTGCAACTTTATAAGATGTAAACAGAGCTTGTTGAGGCAACGACAAAACTGTATTAAACGCTAATTTCTGATTACTAAATTCTTTCAATTTCTTCACAAAGAAATCGCGAATTTATTTTCATGATGTTTATGCTTCGTTTGCAAATGCTTCTTTAGTTTATTTTTTTTATTTGTACTATCAGCAGCCAAAATATAAAACCGAAATTCAAATACTCCTCACAATATTTTATAGTTTTTGCTTCGGGAGTGTTGACAGCTTCGTCCAATACGGTTAATTATTATGTTTAAGACATATTATCTGTTTTTAATCATTTGCTCATCGGTGCCGTTTTTATTGGGTTAATATATTTACTTTGCCGAAGCACGACAAGCTAAAAATATTTATATTAATCTTTCGATTTTTCTCGTATTTAATAATTTACTTCTAGATGTGCTTTAAATCCGTTACACCGTTTTTCATTCACATAACTTCGCCTCCAAACAAAACACATGGAAAACAAACTATTCCTGCTTTTTGCTACAGTGTCGATTGTTTTTTAAACTAGAAATGTTGGCGAAACCTTCGGATAGAAACAATCTGTCTATTTGAAATAATCAAATCCGTTAGAGCTCTAGTTAATTGATTTACTGTTTCAAGCGAATATGTAGAAAAAGTTTTATTTAAAGGACTACTTAGCCACGACTGGCTGCTAAATTTACCTATACAGAAAGCGCAGCCAGTTGAAGGCTGGCTGTGCTAAGGTCGTAGTGGTTCATTTATCAAATTGTACGGTCGGTATATATGAAATAACAATTATTTAGTATAATAACTACTGATACTTAAATGTTTACAATTCAATTAAATCAGTTCTTTTCAGAAATATGTTGTTATAGAACTCAATAAAATATAACAAATCAAGTGAAGCCGAACTTCAGTAACTTTAATATCTCCTAAATGGATAGTCTGATGCAGATAATGTAAAAATCCGTTGTGGAGAAGACACTGACGATTTTGTATTTGGACGAATTTCTACAGTAATGAGCTTTCATATTGAGAAAAAATATTATAACTTTGAGCGGTGCACACGAACTGCACCACGAATCCTTTAGCCCTCTAATCCACTACCTGAATTGCACCACCAATATTTTTGACCGCTTTTTTGGTCCTCTACATGAACTGCATCACGGTTTCTTATCAACAGTAACGGATTAATGTACCTGTTAATGACTGTTCTTGTTATCTGTAATACTTATTTTTATTGTATAATGAGTTTCTACAGTTTGTATTGTTTAGGTTAGAATAAGAAGTAAGGGTTGCTTCTGTTTTCAAATCTTAAATATAAACTCCTGCTTCATTTTGCACTTGGTTTGAAAATAGTGAACAGTGTGTTAATTGCGGGTTATTATGGAGCTGAAAAGTATGTTTAGTGAAAGAGGGAAAAAACTACTTGTCCTCGAAAATAACAAGTTTGTTGGAGTACTTACAGAACATGCACTATGAAATTATTTACCGTTGGTGAAGATGTTTTTTATCAAAGACACAGGCTGATCATATCCATGACAACTTTTGGGAAAATGGCTTGGCACGGAAGGTTTTAAGCAACAGTTTGAAGAGGAAAACGTAACGAAATAATTATTCCGAAAAACCATCCAAATTAATTCATTCAGAAATAACTTCGGAAATAATTACTAAGTTGACTTCAAAGGACATAACGTACGTCAAAAATAATTTAAGCCACTCTAAACTAAAAACGTATCCAAAGTTACCTAAACCAACTTTGGAGGTGCATCAATACCTAAATTGAATGTCGATAAGTACGGTGAAAAAAGAAAATTTTCTTCTTATAAATGATGATACATTAAATATAGTCGTATTTAGCTGCGATACCAATTTAAAGTTCTTGTGTGAACAAACTACATTATACGAGGATGGTTCGATGACTACGTCACAAAGAAAACGCAAGTTTTTGTCAACAAAAAACATTTTATTTTTCAATATAGTCTCCTGCTCGCTCAACACACTTATTCCAACGATATTCCAAATTAACAATACCTTCATTGTAGGTCGATGAAGCCAAGTCCTCGAAATAGCTATTTCCAGCAGCGATTACCTCGGAATTAGACCAAAATCTCTTACCGCCGAGCCATTTTTTCAGGTTTGGAAACAGATGATCGCTGGGAGCCAAATCTGGGAAATAGGACGAATGGGACACTAATTCAAATCCCAATTGATGAATTTTGACCATTGCAATCGCAGACTTGTGGGCAGGTGCGTTATATTGATGGAAAAGCACTTTCTTCTTTACCAAATGAGGCCGTTTCTCTTTGATTTTGTCGCTAAGTTGTTGCAACAAATTGGCATAATACTCGCCATTTATTGTTTTCGCCTTTTCGAAATAGTCCATAGGCCCTAAGGTGGCTAACATCTGCAAGCAGCTGAAGATACCCGAACAGCAGCCGCGCACCCGAAGAGCTACCGTATTAGATGGTCAAACCGTGCGCGTGCAAGGCACGTATAGCATCCCAGTCCAGGTCGATCACCAGACGAAGATACACCCCTTCCAGTACATACCCAGCATGGTGTCCGACGTCCTGTTAGGAATGGACTTCCTGAAATCCACGAATTTCCACATCAACCTGGCTACCGGAAATGTGTTCTTGGAAAACCGAATAGTGTCCATGAAGAAGAACAGTGCCGCGACCGTGGGAATGATTCAAGAAGTATCCACTTCATTGACCGCCCTCACCAATCAAGAAAAGCGCCGGCTCTCCGAATTCCTAGGCACCAAGTTACCCCTGTTCGAAGGTATTAAGGGTCCTACCCAGCGGGTAGCGCATCAAATCCGTTTGACGCACCAGACACCGATTAAGCAGCGATACCGACCCCAGAATCCCCGAATGCAAGAGATCATCAACACCGAGGTTGACCGAATGCTCGAGGAGGGGATCATCTAACCGTCCAATAGCCCATGGAGTTCCCCCATAGTTATGGTCCAGAAGAAGGATGGAAAGCCGAGGTTCAGCATCGACTTCCGCAAGATCAACGAGATGTCGGTCAAAGACGCATATCCGTTTCCGTTTATCAACGCCATCTTGGACATATTAAGGCAAGCCCGTTATATTTCCAGCATTGACCTCAAACAGGGTTACTGGCAGATACCGCTGACCGAAGAGAGCAAACCAATAACATCGTTTACCGTCGGGGGCAAGGGTTTGTTTCAGTTCCGTGTGATGCCGTTCGGGTTACAGTTACGGATCTAAGTTCCAGCGTCTATTGGACACCATCATCGGACCCGAGATGGAACCGAAGGCATTCGCCTACCTAGACGACATCATCGTCTTGGGAAAAAGTTTTGACGAACACATAGACAACTTACGTGAAGTATTCCACCGTCTGCGGGCAGCGAACCTCAAGCTCAACCCCGAGAAGTGCGAGTTCTGCCGTAAGTCTCTGAAGTACCTGGCACACATTGTCAGCGAGGAGGAGATACACACCGATCCGGAGAAAGTGGAAGCTGTGCAAAATATACCGGCCCCCAAAAACGTTCGAAGTTTGAGACGCTTTCTAGGGATAGCTTCCTGGTACCGCCGTTTTGTACCTTTATTTTCCGAAATTGTAGCCCCGCTCACCAAGCTGCTCCGTAAACAGCAACGTTGGAGTTGGACCGAGGTCCAGGAAGAAGCCTTCAATAAATTGAAGACCAGCCTCACTGAAGCTCCAGTCCTTGCTTGCCCAGATTTCCCCAGACCGCTCGTCCTGCAAACCGACGCTTCCGGACACGGCCTAGGAGCCGCGCTTACACAGAATACCGCCAACGGTGATCAGATTATCGCATACGCCAGCCGTACGTTGTCTCCAGCCGAGAAGAACTACTTCGTTACCGAAAAAGAATGTTTGGCCATCGTCTGGGGAATCGAGAAGATGAGACCGTACGTGGAAGGCTACCGGTTCACCGTGATATCCGACCACCAGTCTCTCCGCTGGCTTCATTCTATTAAGAACCCAGCAGGAAGGTTGGCCCGCTGGAGTATTTTTCTTCAACAGTACGACTTCGAGATCAAATACCGGAAAGGAGTACTTAACCGTGTCGCAGACGCGTTATCCCGCGAACCGTTGCCAAATGCAGAAGCTACCGACCATGAATTGTGTGCTATCGACGTACCGGAGTGCGCTTGGTATAAGTGTAAGTATGAAGAAGTGATCCAAAAACCCGAAAACTTCCCCGATTAAACCATCCGAAACGACAAGCTTTACCGACATTTCTACGACAACAGCCTGAAGGACGACAAATTCACCGATCCTTGGAAGTTGTGCGTACCGACTCCACTACGCCAAAGGGTACTACAAGAGAACCACGACGTCCCAACCGCCGGACATATGGGGATAACCAAGACCATCGCCCGGGTAGCCAAGCAGTATTACTGACCAGGGATGTTCCGCGAAGTGGCGAAGTGCAGTGCAGAGCCATCCGTAAGGCGTCCGCGCGCGCAAGCCGTTAGCAAAGCGCTATTCGAGGAAATCCTCGCCCGATTTGGAACTCTTCGAACCGTTATCACCGACAACGGCACACAGTATAACAGCAGTACCTTCCGCCAGCTCCTGAAAGAGTTTGGAGTCGACCACCGTTTCACACCGCCGTACACTCCACAAGCGAACCCCGTGGAGCGCACTAACAAGACGATGATTGCCCAATATTACGAGGATAATCAGTGTAAGTGGTATCAGCACCTACCCGAACTAGTGTTTGCCATAAACACGGCACAACACGAGTCCACCGGCTTCACACCCGCGTTCCTCAATTTCGGAAGAGAGTTAGAACTACCGAATGCTCTTCGCCGAGAATTAGAGGGACCCAAAGAAGACACCGACCCTGAAAGCAACACCGTTCCTGAAAATCACCAGACCCGTTTCCGCAAATTACAAGAAGTGTTTAAGCTAGTTCGCGTAAACATAGCGAGAGCATTCACCGCACAAGGGCGTCACTACAACCTACGCCGAAGGGATTGGAGGTGCCACATAGGTGACCAAGTGATGAAGAAGGAACGCCATCTATCCTCAGCAGCTCAAGGCTTCGCAGCTAAGTTAGCACCCAAGTACTCTGGTCCCTATACCGTTACCAAAATCCTTTCCCCAGTGGTGTATCAATTAAAAGATGCAGCAGGAAAGCGGAATCCGCGAGTTCATGTCAGAGATCTCAAACCCGTCCGTTTGTAAGCACGACCGACCGACAACGAATTTCTAACCGTCTGTTTTAGCTCACAATGAAGAAACCAAGCGAACCGTCCCCAGAGGCCCAGGTATGCTCCAATACCGCGCCTGAGGGTTCCACGACGAAGATTTCTTCGCCGAAGTGAGACGTTTGCTGTCCGAGGTTTCACTCCTGGATCTAATCATTTTTGGGTCGTACGCTCCCCCGGAGCGCCGCATCCGCGTATGGGACGGGGTGGTATGCTGCAAGTGTGGCCAGAGCGGCCATTACCGCGAAAGATGCCACCGTCCCCGAATTCTGTTCTGATCCCGATGCGGAAAGAGAGGAAGGATGTCCCGAGCTTGCCCATGCGATAGATCGACCGCCGCCCCAACTGCCCTCCCGTCGGAAGACATCGTAGTGGTGTGCGACCGCGGAGTGCAGTGCGAACTGTGGAAGAGTGCTTAACACTCGTTAAGTGCAGTGAGGATCTCCGAAAAAGATAAATCTTTTTCTTTCTGAAGTAGGAGGGGTGTGTAACGAAGCGTTACTAATTTGTATGATTATTTTGACAGTTAGAAACCCGTTTAATTTGTTTACATGCCGTTTGCCGTTTAGAAGTTTATTAGTTTGATTTTTGGGTAATTATACTGTGCACCGACCGATGCCTTTCCGAATGCACCCCGTATTATTTTCATTTTAAAAGTGTTTACCGATTTATGTAAATATTATTATGTACCGTTTAATTTATATTTTGAATTTAAGGCCGAACAAGGTAATTTATTTATTATGTACCGTGTAGCAACATTTAGAATTCCTAGTTTGTTTTGTTATTATTATCTGAGACCGTTTTAGTTTAATACCGTTATTCGAGGAATGTTTAATTACCAAGTACGTGTGTGTTTGAACAATTAGCATTTATTTATATGTCCGAATATTGTAAATTTGGTTTATGCGAATTGCATTTACGCGTGGAGGTCAGATAACCGCATCTACGACGTAAAGCTGGTAGGGTAGCCGCGTACACCCTACTCCTTGCTAGAATGCGCAATTTAAACCGAATATTGTAGCAGCAGTTACCGGGCGGCTATAAATACAAGCTAACGAGCATTAAAAGATCAGTCTTCCCTCCGGTCCACTTCGAGAAGTTCCAGCCAACCAGGAAGAAGAATCATCCAGTACCAGCGACCCAGGAACCACTCCGAAGCCAAGGTACAGCCTACCCACGCAAGCAGTGTAGAGGTGAGGAATTGTTTTGTCTTGGCACTTTAGCTCTACCGTTCATATCTTAATCCCCCGTTCTCTTTCTCCCCTAGTACCCCCTCTCTCTCTCTCTCTAACTTACCCGCAACCCCGGAAGCAACATCGCTGCGTGTGTCCTGAGTTGTTGTCTTCCATCCTTGTCTCCCCTTGCGGCTGCGTGTGTCCTGACGCAAGTAACCCTCCTTCAGAAGCACCGTCGCTGCGTGTGTCCTGAGGCGGTGTTTTCTGTACCTTATCTCCCCTTGCGTCTGCGTGTGTCCTGACGCAAGTAACCCTCCTTCGGAAGTACCGTCGCTGCGTGTGTCCTGATGCGGTGTCTTCCATCCATGCAACATCCCTTTATCCAGAGAAAGAGCACCGTGATTCTTGTCCGTTCACTACCGGGGTTTGTACCCGAATTTTGCCGAGATATACGATCTCCTTTTCTCATTCGCTGTCATAATGAGACCGTACCTGCTACCGTACTCCCGCAGAGGTACTGTATTGCTACCGTTTTTCTACCGTACTTGCTACTGTATTGCTACCGTATTTGCTACCGTATTTGCTACCGTTTTGCTACCGTATTTGCTACCGTATTTGCTACCGTATTTGCTACCGTATTTGCTACTGTTTTGCTACCGTATTTGCTACTGTTTTGCTACCGTATTTGCTACCTTATTTTGCTACCGTTTTGCTTCCGTTTTGCTACTGTATTTGCTACTGTCTAATTTTAATGTTATTGCATTATACCTGTTAATGTGAAACCCTGTATTGTATAAATCATTCAATATATGTATTAAACAGTAGAGTCTCTAGGCCGATCCCGAGATTGTAGGTAAATAACAACAGACCCCTGGACACCGACGTCTTCAACTGCAGTTATCCAGGTCTTCGTTATCTGTTCCAGGAAAACGAAGCTGTACCGGAGAGTAAACTCAGTAACAAATCTGGCGCCCGAGGCAATCTCCGCAATTGCACGTAATAAGCAGACGTGCAATTGACTCCGTTAAGCCGATTAAAGAAAAGAGCGTCACAATTGTATATAAATATTTCCGTAATTATTTTCAATTATTGTAAATATACGTTTCAATCAAGTATTTTAGTTAAGGTAGTATTGTAAATTATAGGAATAAAATTGTTAATCCGATCGATAATTCTTATTCTCCAGTGAACCCCGGCTCTGAGTTATCCGCCACCAGGCCGGAGTGTCACAGGGTCCATTGTTTGGACTGTTCTTTGGTTTCGGGAGTATAGTGGTGGACCCAGGTTTCATCGACGTTTATGAAACGGCGCAAAAATCCTTCGGATTGTGGCGAAAACGTCCTAAAGGTCGCGAGAAACACTCAAACGGTTCAGTTTTTGCTCCGGTGTGAGCAACCGCTGCACCCAACGCGCCGAGTATTTTTTCATTTCCAATTCTTCTGTTAAAATGCTGTGCACACTGTCATTTGAGATGTCTGCTATCTCGCGCATTTTTATTCGAGGGTCATCCAATACGGTACGGTCGACTTTTTCAAACATATCCGGGGCAGTAGCAGTTTTTGGACGTCCACTACGGGGTTCATCATTTGTGCTCACACGACCACGCTTAAATTCGGCAACCCAGTTTTTAACCATGGAAAACGAAGGAGCGAATTCCAATAGTGTTGAATCCAGCGTTGCTTTGACTTCGGTTGGTGTTAAGTTTTTCAAATGAAAGTACTTTATCACTGCTCTGAACTCAGTTTTTTTTCCATTGTTTACATAATCACACGAAACATTCACTTTAGCTACTGTCAAAAGCAGACTAATTGACAAATCGCTCTGTACTGTCATATTTAGTCTAATAAAGGATAGTTCTACAGAATGGTAAAGAAGATTCCTCCATATTCGCGCCATCTCTGTGTTAGGCCACGTAGTTATCGAACAATCTTCGTATGTAGACGGTACGTTTTATTACTGTGCTAAATATTTCCTTGAACTTTTTACAATTTTTGCATTTGCGAATAATGTTTATGTGCCACTCGTATTCTGCTTGTTGAAAAACAAGCAGAAAAAAACTTAGTCATTTGTTTCGGTTATAAAAATAAAAGTGTTTAGAAAAAGGACTTGTTCTGCAGCCAACTACCGTTGTTATAGATTTTGAAGTCGGTGTACACTCAAGTGCAAAAGAAAATTTTCCTGGTGTCAATATTAACGGATGTCGTTCCCACATCACACAATCACGGTAAGTTTTCAAAAAAATTATTCTCTGTAAAACATTATGGACAGGAATTTTTGTTATTAGGTGGACGAAAATCCAAGAAGTCATCGTGTATAAAGAATATAAGGATAAAGACTCTACCACTGGAAAATGGCTTAAGCGTATTTTTGGGCTAATTTTTCTTAGGCCAGAAGAAGTGGACGATACGTTTGTTTTTGATTTTCAAAGTGAACAGCCAAACGATTCGCGAGTGCAAGAATTCGTGGACTACCTCGTAGAAAATTCTATTCAAGAAGAAGCTCACTTTTCTCCTTATATATGGGCTAAAAATTCAGCTTGCTTAATTAGAACAACCAATTGCTGCGAATCGTTGTTTTCCACACCCTAACATACATGTGATTTTTAAAGTAATGATAAACATGCAGAAGGACAGTTACATTAAAATAAATTCTGCAAATATGCATTAAAGTAAGAAGCAAAGTTGTTGATAAACATAAATATATTAAAGACAAAATCAGCGAATACGAAAGTGGCAAAATAAACAGAAAAACATTTGTTGAGTGTGCATCGTATAAATTTTGTTTAGTAGGTACATGTGTGTAATTAAAAATAATTCTTGCTGTATATGTTAAGGTCACTAGTATAAGAAATACACATATAGCATGAGTAAGCAAAAATGTCATATTGTGTGAATTACATGTATTGATGTAACAGTGTTAAAAATGTATTAAAGTTATGTTCCAAGTAAAACAGTGTCTTTACTCGATACGTGAAAGTCAACACAGCATATTTTGGCGACGAGGATTATTGAACGATGTCTTGGGAGCGCTAATTTCGTGCGGTAAGAAGAATTCAACAAATTAACCAAAAAGTCGGTTGGCGGGAAGCAGACAAAGATTGTTCGGTCGTAGTTGGAAAAAAAGAAATGGCGTTAATAGGCAGTATTGAACATTTCAACGAGTCAAACGGTGACTTCGCGTCGTATACAGAGAGACTGGAACAATTATTTGTAGTCAACAACATAGCAGAGAGTATCCAAGGGTCAATGTTTATAACCTTAGTCGGGCCGGATGTGTACAGCACGTTGAAGAATTTGGTGTCACCAAAGGATCCAACAAAGATGACATATGTACAAATCAAGGATACCCTAATGAAACATTATTCGCCAACAAAGTCAGTCATATCGGAGAGGTTTGAATTCTACAAGGCAGTTCAAAAAGCAGGTCAGTCGATAGCTGATTTCATCGTCGAAATTAGGAAGCTAGCAAAGTCATGCGAGTTTGGTACATTCCTTGAGCAAGCTTTACGTGACAAATTGGTTTGTGGCATACTCAATGAAGCTATCCAGAGAAAATTACTGGGAGAAACAGAGCTGTCATTTAACGGTGCATCTAAAATTGCGCTAAACATGGAGGTAGCAGAAAAACAAGCCAAATTGTTAAAACCTCTGAATGTAGATAAAATAACCCAGTCTAAATCCAAAGCGGCAAGCACACCGAAGATGGAAAAAGGGAAGCAATTGCATCAGGGCCAATGTTTCCGATGTGGGAGAAATCATAAACCCAGCACATGTCCAGCCAAAGGATGGAAGTGTTTCGTATGCAGCAAAACAGGTCATACATCAACGGTATGCAGAAAGGCAAAGAAGAAGGTCAATGCAGTCAGTGAAGGTCACACCACTGATGGGAGTAGCTCTGAAGCAGGCAACGATGAAGAAGTTAGCCAGATAAGTCACTTAGTTGTTAAAAACATGTCTTCTAATGTAATGTCATGTCAAAATGTAAAGTGTATTAGTAAAATTCAGTCTGTACACGCACCAGTAATTAGACAGGTTTTTATCAATAGTATACCATGTGATATGGAGATCGACACAGGTGCTAGTGTATCAGTAATGTCCGACAAATTATTGTCTACAAAATTTCCTGATATTAAATGGGAACTGTGTAATGTCAAATTAAAAACCGTAGCTGGTAATGAGCTAAATGTATTAGGTCAGGTTTATGTCAATGTTAGTACAGATGTTAAATACCCAGCTGTTAAATTACCATTGTTTATAATTAAAACCGAATCAATATGTCAACCATTATTAGGTAGGACATGGATTGATAAATTATACCCAGAGTGGAGAACGGTATTTTCAACTGTTGTGTTAGATGATGAGGTAGTCAAAGCAGAGAAAATAGCTGTTCAGATTAAAAAAGATTTTAAGGGGGTTTTTCAGGGTGATAGGTCTTCAACCATCAAAAACCTCAAGGCTAATTTAGTATTAAAAGACAATGTTACTCCTATTTTCCACCAAGCTTACCGTGTCCCATACTCCATAAAAGAGGCAGTAGAAAATGAATTAAAGTCTATGGAAGAAGCTGGAATATTGAAACCAGTCAAATATTCAGAATGGGCCAGTCCAATTGTCATAGTTCCAAGGAAGTCGTCGAAGCAAGTCAGA
>JABXWE010001396.1:0-33752 GCA_014611495.1 Limonius californicus | reverse complement strand
TTCCTCAGTTTCTTTTCTATCTTTCGCTTTTTTTGTATTTTCCGCGGATTCTGAAATTAAATTAATTTACCTAGTGGTGAACTAGTATTTCAAAATTTAAAACCAGTCATAGCTTAGATTATTATTGAAGTCATAGTAACTTACCCACAATCAAGCTTACAATCTGGCTAAATTCATCTATAAATCCCGATTTTTTCCTACGTCCCAGCCAACTGTAATTGCAGGCGAGTTGGTGGAGAGTAGGAATGTTAAACATCGCTTCACAAATTCATTGTTATCAGTTCCTCCCAGTCTTGAAATTTCAAAAATCTGAAAAAAAAAATTGTTAAATATGGTATATATATATACATATAGATATATATATTTGCAATTAATAAAACAATATGAATGTTTTTCTTTACGTTACTGTAGTTTACAAGTTACTTACACTTTTTTCAAAATTATTTTCATTTTTTAAGAATTCATTTAGCCTTTGAATGTCACACGCTTCATTAACGGGCAGTTGAAAATCCTCAAATATACTGTGCTTACTTAGGGGAGAGGTTGCTTGCTTTTGAGTTGCAACAGGAGTTGCCATATCCTTTAGAACTTCTCTCATTTTAATTTGTTCTTTAAAAATTTGCTGTAATAATTTACCTAAAAAAAATATTTTATGAGCCCTGTCCTGGAATAAAAAAGAAAAAAACTCACTTTGATATGGGCAACACCTATCACAGTATTCAGATGAATGTTCTAACAATAAAAAATAGCTATTATTATATAGTATAACAAAAGTTACTGATAATTATGTCACCATATAGTATATAATACAGTGGTGAAAAATTGCAACTACACTAAGCAAAATAAACAAAACAAACCTTTCTGGATGCTTGGTGTGTTGAATGGATACGATGTTATAGGTATTTGTGATGAATCTAAAAAAATAAATGACTGCTTAAATTTAAGGAATACAATGAGCTTTGTTTTTGGCTTAATACTAAAGATGTCAGGCAATAAGTCATGAGATTTTGTCAACGTAAATTTATAATCCTATAGTCTTTGAAGTTATGATATAAATATCTTTTAAAAGGGTTTTAGAACAAAACAGCAATTTGGTCTTTATTGATACCAAAACATTCGGGTCAAATGTTTTAACAAAATTATCAAAAATGTAAAAAAAATGCACACTACAAGTTACTCAAAAAAAATCAACTACATATAGGTATATGTACTTTTTTTGCCTTTTAATTACGTCTGACTTTGTTATTTTAGTCTCCCGTTTTTAAACACAAACATAATATGTAAATAATTTTAAGATATGAAAGTTAGGCAGACAAAGATGTAGATGTACAAACCTTTTAAAACACCTCTGTCACTTTGGGTATCTTGCTCCGATAAATCTATAATAAAAAAGATTAGAATAAATAAATAGGCTAATAATTATTACTTAAAAAGAGCAATAATTATTACTCAAACAGTAAATAATTATCAACTAAAAAATTGGTTTAAAGTTTAACTTCTGAGTTTTGTAAGACAGGAAGCAATAATACAAAATATAAATCTACAGTTTCAAATACGAACCTTTATTTAGACTGCATCTTTCGTTGAATTGGGTTTCACTATTGTCAGAAGTAGAAATTGGTCTTTGCTTTGTAGGATCTTTTCTTGGAGTTTTATAGGAATCTAAAAGATAAAAAATAAGGAACACAGAGTTTTAAGTTTCCAAAAGTAAATAAAGTTACCCACCTGTTGGAAACAATCTGGTGTGTTTACTCTCAGATTTGCCTTTTGAAAGCCTGTATTGTGCTAAAAAATACATTTTTAATAAACAAGAAGCAGCTCATCCCAACCTTTCTAAATGTTACATTTAAAAAAAGTTAAAAGTTATAGGTACTATAAATTACCAGGTAAATTACTTAAGATTTTGTAGTACCTAAACAATTCACACATTTTTTCATATAAAGTTAATCGACTTACGTGGTTCTTTGAGGGACAACAGTAAATTATCCTCTTGACCATCGTCAGATGAATAAATTACTCTTTTCCTTTTTCTTTTATTATTCTCCATATCAGTTGTGCTAAGGTCACTGTCCGATTCCGCCTTTTTTGCTTTATTTCTAGCTATATCATAGTTACCTATAGTGAAAACCCAAGTTTTTTGTACCTTATATATTTCATGACAGACTGGCAGGCAGACAGATGGTATAAAAAGTACATTACAATATAAAGAGTTCTTATACTTACTGTAGGTCGCATTCCGAAAGGTTTTTATGACATAGTTTTGCCAATGTGTGTCTATAGTACAATTTTTGATGGCATTCGTAATTTTATCTGAGGTCCATGTTGCAGGTGGCCAAAGGCATTTTTCCTCATCAATTAGCCATGCTGATGGCACTGCTTCAACTGAATCATCCTTTACAAAATGGACTACAGTCCATGTTTTTTCAGTCATATTTGCCTATAAAAGTTGGTTTTAATATGTATTCAAATGCAAATATGTTTTCATTAGATCTATCCCTAATTATAAATTTTACTTAAAAATTAACAAACTACCCAGATAAGCCATAGGCACTGAACTCGCACTTTTGGTTTAAATATATGTCAGCTATGTTGTGAATGTCCAATTAATGCTAACAGTCAACACACGAGAAGAAAAAAAAAACAGAATATGGCTTGTTTTCCATAAAAGTCTAATGTACCGTCAACCGTGAATCACCCTATATACCACACATAAAATTATCTTTAATTTGATACCCCACAGTCTATATTTTAAATAAATTAAAGAGATTAAGAATAAATGAACTTAAAATTAACATGTTGTGTGCAATAAAGGAAAAACTACTTCAGTGGAGGTTTGATATAAAAGTTTAACAAATTTAAATATAATTTCATTTACGTTCCACATTTTCAAATCACTTTCTTCCTCTACCACATAAATTGATAAGAGAGACGACTCACAAGGTTTGTGGTAAAAATTTTGTTTCTTTTGATATTTAGTACCCACAATATAATATTCTGATCCTACCTTTACAAAATTTTTAATTAGAACTATGGAGCCGTCTTTTAATGAACAACAGTTATCAGGAGCCATGATTGAAAGTTTAAAATATTTAGATAAAACTTCAGAGAACTGATCATTACTTATATAATTCTGATTCAAGATAACACCCCCTTCATGCCTCTTTCTAAAAACAGGGTAAGAAATATTTTGATTTGAAGATGACTGGGATTCTTGATCAAACTTATCAATTTCCTTTTTTCTCTTAATGATTTGTTGTAGTGGTTTTTCATTTTTCCTTAGACATTTTTTAAATGTCCTCATAAAATTTTCAAATTTGAAAGCACTAAATGTATACAAAGGACCAAAATTTCGAACATCATCAGCCAAATGAAGTAAATTGTGAATGTTGTGTGACATTATTCAATGCTGTATAAATCTGAAAAACTTTGAACAAACCACTTAAGTAATTCCTCTGCATATTCTGCTTTTGACAAATCTCCTGTTGAGAACATAGTTAAAGCTGCATGCAGAGACAAAAAATGAACATATTGATCTGTGCTTAAAATGTCCCTTAGACAGACGGGACCAGTATAAAATAAAAATTGACTGTATTCTGTCGCTTTCCACCTTTTGCACTCATTTAGGCTGCGAGGTTTGCGACTGAATTCTGAAGGAATTTTAGTTCTTTGCAGCACTAAAGATTCTGTTACAGTACTTATTTGCCTAAAAGATAATTTATTAGGAGGTTTCCCGTTGACCCACAAGTTAACGAGCAATCTTTTCACAACTCCCAGATATAAAAGATGCATTGGATCTAAAGGGAAAGAGTTAATCATGTCAAGTCCAGGGATACTTTCTAAAATTGAAGTTCCAGTATGATGCTCTTCATTCACTTTATTTCTAAACTGTTTATCTGTCCTTAAAGTAAAATTTATATCTGGAAAACAGACATTATTATTTACATATTCCCCTTCAATGAAGCATTTTGAGCATGAAAAGTATCCTGTGTGTCGTTTTGTGAATTTTATGAAAGATTTTGTGGGGACATCGCAAACAAATGCCTTGATTTTTACAGAATACTTTACATTGTTAAAAAAGAGCCCATTATTTATAATATTTCGAATTTCCGAAATAAAATCAGATAAAAATTCATTGGCATCTTTTGGTTTTTCTAACCCATGATAAACACCAACAACATCCACAGCATTATGTTCAAAAATACTAATTAAAATTGGATACAGCTGGCTACTTGAACTGTCAGATATATTTAAACCATTTTAGTTATTCTGCAACTACTCAATTAATATACGCGTAATTGTAATTACATATTTATTTACAATAATTTACAGTGGTTATAATATATGTAGAATTTGCAAAGCATGAAATAATATTACGGACCGCGATACGAAAACACCCGTAGCGTAGAAGTGCCGGAAATGAACTACCAAGGGTTGGTTCTAGCAAGCTTCATCAGGTAGCTTGCAAGTTCGGCTTAACATTCTTTCCTTTGTTACCACCAGTGACGTCAGCATCCGTGCTATTGAAAAGGGAGGCTCTCGTAGGTTTCGTGTCGCCACATCACCCCCTTACCAATGATAACGCGAAACGTTAATTTCCGGCCTGGAAATGTCGTGGAAAACGGACTTGCCGACCTGATCGCGTAGTAGTAGGTTGAGGCTGGGTAGCCATACCGGTAGCTGCTGGTGATGTAGGTCTTGTTTCCCTAGGTGTTGCTGTGGACGTTGAAGGGTTTTGCTCGTGAACTGCGACAAAAGCTGGCTTTGCCCTGTCAATGGAAACAGTAACATTTTTCTTTCGAATAGCAAGAACAAAATTTTTGTCGTTGCGGGAAACTACTTGGTAAGGTCCATCGTAGGGGCTCTGAAATGGTTTCCGAACAGCATCGTGAGGGAGGAATACATGGGTACAAGTCTTTAAATCTCTAAAAACAAATACTGCGCGGTTGCCGTGGTGCTGTGGTGGTGTAGGTCGCACTGCATTGAAATGATCTCTTAACCTGTTTATGAGAGCTGGAGCGGTTTCGTCCTTGGTAGCAGAGAAAAATTCTCCAGGGATGCGAATATTTTCTCCGTATACCAGTTCGGCTGCGCTTGCGTTGAGGTCTTCTTTCAGGGCTACCCGGATACCAAGTAGCACAGTTGGAAGCACTTCAGTCCAGCTAGGATTGTTGTGGCACTTAATAGCTGATTTTAGCTGTCTGTGGAAACGCTCAACCATACCGTTCGCAGCTGGGTGGTAGGCGGAAGTGCGGATGTGTTTACTTCCGGTAAGTGTTGTAAGCGCGCGGAAGAGCTGGGACACGAATTGTCTTCCGCAGTCCGTGGTAATGCGAAGGGGTACGCCAAATCTTGCGATCCAATTAGCATAGAAAGATTGGGCTACCGTTTCTGCTGTTATCTCTGGAATGGGAATTACTTCCGGCTATCTGGTGTAGCGATCGACGTAGGTGAGGCAGTATGTGTTGCCTCTGGACATAGGCAGCGGCCCGATGAGGTCGATGTGCACGTGCTCGAACCTACCTGATGGAGGAGTAAACGTTCCTGTAGGAGGAGAAACATGTCTGGAAATCTTGGATTGCTGGCAAGGTATGCACTGTTGACTCCACGTCCTGCAATCCTTGTTCATGGACGGCCATACAAATCGGTTGGATACCAACTTTGTAGTTGCTCGAATTCCTGGGTGAGACAGATTGTGGATTGTGTCGAATACTAAACGACGGAAGTGAGGCGTTACGAATGGACGCAGTGTAGTCGTAGTAGTATCACAGTAGATGCTGACATCTTCTTCCGGAAAATACAATTGTTTCAGTTGTAACACGGAAGTGGGGTCCAGGAACGATTGGAGCTCGGGGTCGTCTTTTTGCGATTTTAAATTTAAAAATTTAAAATGCTTGTAGTTCGTTTATTTGTAAGCTTAGGGCATTTATGTATTAATAAATTTTGTTTAAAATTAAATGATCGTTTAAAATGTGCAAAAATATACAAGGTATTCCATTTAAAAAAATGTTGTTTTTCTTAATATCTCGAAAACACGAAGTTCAATTGTTTTTAAAATGTTACCATCGTAATCGGAAGAAAAAACGCTACTACTTTGGTAATTTAACCAACATCGTATCTTTAGTAGTAACAAAGTTGGCAATAGTGCGGACTTCAATTTGAACACCCTGTATAAAGTTGAACGAGAAATTTAAAATTTAACAAAGCATCGTCAGACAGAACGGATAGCTGACAGAAGTGACTACAGAACCGTTAATAAAAAGGAAGTGGCTATAGGTCCGCGGATCGGACATGTATTTTTTTAATTAATTGCAAAAACGAATCGGGTTGTTTGGTTTGGCCGCTGGTTTCATAAGTTTTCTTCTTTTTTTGAGTTAAATATCATTACATATATTACATATGACAATAAAATGTCTTTGTATGTAATACTCACGGATTTATAAAATATGTTAAGGAACAATAACGACTCACGGACCTGTATCCGCGTCTTTTTAATAAATAATAGAGGCCTTTTCGGAAACTGTAGACGAGTTCTGTTAATCCGTGTGTATATAATATTTGGGTTAATCCTTTGCGAGCAAAAAGATGACAGGTCCACGTGATCAGTTTAATAATTTTGAAAAGACGATCACATGGTCTTCTGTCAGTTGATTCGGAGATTTAAGAGCACCGAATACTGCTCTAGCAGTATTCGGTGTTTTAGAGATTAATCTCGAACGATACGTCTCTTGGGATTGTTTAAGCGTCATCTCTGTCAATAGTGTCAATCTAACCCATAAAAATAATAAAATATTTTGTTTTTATTTTATTTTTCAACTTTCATATTCTGTTAAAATTACCTACCGCCTAACGTTAAAAGAGACAACAACAGCTGATCAATAATTTATCAGCTGATTAGTTTTACCTTTGTTTAGAACAGGGCAGAAAGGATCACAACGCATATGATATAAATCTGATCACATTTCGAACGCCATGATCAGTGATCTTAATGAGAAGTCCAATTAATAATCTATTTCTTAGTACTAGACGGTGATCACCTCGTGCCGTGACGTCACTTATTCTTACTTACTATTTTAATATAATTACTTGGTCTGACCTACCAGTTTTTATAAGCTGTGGTGGCATAGAGGTTAATAAATCGGATTTTGGATCTAACGGTCATGGGTTCGATACCGACCGGCGGCGTTTCATTTTTTTTTTAAATACTGATAAAACATTCAAAAAAAATTTTTAACCCTAGCCTTTTTTCGGATTTTCTTAACCTAAAAGAGGAAAAAGGAAAACTGTCAAAAACTGTCAATACGTCGTCATGGCACGAGGCTCTACAGTCTACATCATAGTCTATATTTACCGCTTTCTCTTTAATACAATAATTGTTTGGCGGAGTCTTGTGACATTACACACGGATTACTTTGCGCAGATACGTAAATCGTAAATTAAAAAAAATACTTATAATAATGGTACCTACATCATAGTGTGGACGTACTATGTACATACATTCATGTACGTCCAATGTACATCCGTTGTTGGTCCTAACAGGTGCTGGACATAAAATGTACGTCCCTTGTACATACCGCTGTGTACGTACATGTGCGTACAGTTTTGTACGTACATTGTACGTCCCAAGTTGATCCCGGTACGTACCGACGTAGAATGGACCTAAGATGTACGTCCCTGGTACGAAGAGTGCTGTATGGGATGTACCACGTCTTTGTCGCAACCCCGCCGCACAACACTCGCCCAACGGCTGATTTTAATGAACCGTCTGGTTGTCATGCATTTAAGATACTATGAAACGTTTAGGCAAAATTTTGAAATGTAAAAAATAAAAGTTTGGAATTCTAAAAATTGCTAGCTAATATTTTTAGCATCGCAAAGTTTGCAATCGCGAACATTTATTGAATTTAGTACCGGAAAATTTCACTATTTTGCTCGTGATTGTCCATGATTGCGCAAGATTTCGCGTGATTTCACGTGATTGCGCAAGATTTCCCATGATTGCGCTTGATTTCGCGTGATTTCCCGTGATTTCGCAAATTTGTGACAGTATTTCGCAGGGTGGTTTACCCCTCGGATTAGATGCTGCCATATCAGATGTTATACTGACAACATACAGTCCTAGTTCTTCGGTTTTCTTGATAATTTCATTTAAAATATCTTTGTAAACAGCACCATTCACAGAATTTCCTGTGAAATAGTATGCTACAGTTTGTTTCCACCGCAGACTAATTCCTCCTAACATTATAACTAGGGCATGTGTAGCTACTCCTGTATGTCCAGGTAAAGTTACGGAACCAAAATATTTGTTTAATGAGGTGTCATAAACATTTGCCGCAGTTATAGACATTTCGTCAATAACTAGCACACAATCTCTTTCATGTTCAGAAGTAAAATTGGCAACCTTCAGCTTTAAAAAATCAAATACTTCATGGAGAATTCCACTATCAAATTTAAGAAATTGAAGACGTCTTCTTAAAGTCCTTAACCCATGAAGTCCCGAATTATTTAATTTTTGAATTTAGTTGAAATTTTCGTGTTTTTGTTGTACTAGTGATTCATATAATTAGTTTGTGTGGGTAGAAGTTTCCGAAATTAATTAGTATAGTAATTATGAGGTGTTAGCATGTGGTAACGCTGGGACTTAGGACTACTGCATTTTACATCAAAAATGGTTTTTTACAATAATAATGCATTAATAAGATTTATTAATTTTTATTGAAGTGAACTACATATAATACCAAATGAATCCATAAAAAACGAAAAAGAACCTTTATCTGGTGTGAAAAATTAAATTGCATTCTATACACATGCCGACATTGCACTTTTTACACATTGTGCGGACACTGGAGGAACAACCCTCTCCAGCACATCGTCTTCGTTTTTTATTAGGAACCGGTACTAATAAATGATTCAGGTGATCGTACCTAATCTCATCGGTTATTCTGTTGAGAGTCACACTTGATAATGATGTTGCCGGTCTCCCAGCTCCTTTAGGAGGTGTACCGTACCGTTTCATGTATACTTGCACAATTTCTCTTCTGAAGTTCAACTGTGTTATTGGGTTCACTGAATTCTTATACATTATCCAAGCATTTTCAATTGCCACGTCTAAAAGCCGGGTGAATATGCATGGCCACCATTTTTTCATTCTGATTCCGACACGATATCGCCCGACATTCTCGTCCATGAGATCTGTGCCTCCCATGTTACTATTGTATTGTACAATTGCCGAAGGCCTTTGTAAGAAAATATTTTTTTTTCACTCTGGGACCACCTCTTCACATTTCCAGTTGGATTCACACCATGGCAAGTCGACGCTACAGTTACCACATTATTGTCCATCCAGCGCACTAATATTATACCATTTTCTTTATCTAATGTAGAAAAATAGTCACCTCTCTTACTATTTTTGTTCATACATTTCTTCTCAGGTAAAGGACAACCCCTTGGAGTGCGATTTTCGCGTATAGTTCCCGTACCGCCATACCCATTTTCACGTAAATACTCGTAGTTCAAAAGGGAAATACTAGTAAACAAATTATCAAAATAAAACTTATAGGGAAGGTTTCTCTTGTCATCTGGAAATTCGTTCACCATAGATATAAACGGTGCAGTTGCCTTGCCAAAAATTTTCCCATATTCTTCATTCAAGTTCGGAATTTTTCCTTGATACATCTCGAAGTTGACAAGGTACCCAGATTTACTATTGATGCACCACATCTTGAAACCGAATCGTATCGGTTTGCCACGGACGAATTGTTTGCACCCGTGGCGACCATAGTACTTGATCATTGACTCGTCATAGTCGAGACCTTCTTCGGGAACAAAGTATTTTAGAAATGCTTTCTTCATCATGTTCATCTAAAGAAACACAGTAGTGGTAAGTCCTAGCGTTACCTTATGGTAACGCTATTTTAAACGACATAAACAGGAAGAAAATGAAAATCTTTGGCCACGTGTACTTTTCTGAGGTTAGAAGCGTCCTTTAGAAGTAAACTTTTGCTACAACAATAGAAATATCTACAAATGTCACAAAAATATTGTACTTGTAGGCCTTTTTATAGAATTATTTTTTCTAGAAATATCCTTTTTTGTTTTATACAATGTTCTCTGGGGTAATATTTTTTTGTTACAAGATTGTTTATTTGTACTATCCACTAGAAAAGATTTATTGATATGTTCATTTCTAAAAGCTTCTAAAGTAGGATTTAATGGTGCTAAAGTTTTCTTGACAATTTTTAGTTCTTCATTACATTTAATGCTGGCAAGGGTCTCCAAAAATTTATTCTTGATTTTTTCTATCTCTGAGTTAATTTCTTCACTATTAGCTGTTTCCGTAGTAAATTTGTTCTTGCTTAATTCAAGAAGTACTGCTTCGGACTCGGTCGTTTTTTCTTCATCTACCACCATCATATATAAATTATTATCGTCATCTTCATCAGCTTCTTGATCTAAAACAAATTTCAAGGAAGATTTATAGTTTTGGAGATACTATTATAAAATGTTGGTACCTAGTATATAAAAAATTACCCAGCACATTTATTAGCATAATCACATATAGCATTAAAAAAGTTTTTGCTATCGCTATTATTTTCAATACTGTTTTCTTAAAAATACTACTTTACTATATAAGTACCTACATGTTTTATTTTTTCTGTTTTTGGATATAAAGTGATCACCGTATGCCCTTATATAAAAAATCTTAGACACATAAACTACTATAAAAACAGAATGTCTCTGTCACTGTCTCTTCAATTTATAAGGCAAAGACAGAAGTGCACTCAATGCGCACTGAGGGCAAACGTGCAAGCAGATCGAAATCGCCATGAGATAATTGGTCAGTTACACATTTTTGCACATGTCAGAATTTAAAAAAAAAACTAACGTTACCAACACCTTAAATAACTTACATTCTCGCTTATTTATTTATTATTATTCGTATGAATAGGCTGAAATTACAAAAATAGTTGATTTTGTTATTATTTTAAAATATAATATAATATAATAGCAATTATTATAGGTAGGTATTATATTTTTAAATTTTACTTAAAACAGAAGGAGAGAACTATATATGGTGCTTTTTATACATAAAACACATAAAACATGTTTGATTTTTTGCTATTGCGGCTTAACTTACCCATCATAGTACTTATTGAAGATTCTTTATTGCAGAACTGTTCCTTCCGGCACAGCAGATGGATGTGTTTACACATCACCCATTTAATCGCCGAGTCTGGGCATGAACATGAAAACCTATGTATGCATACTTTACAGTCACTGCGTTCTAGCTGGCACTTGCAACTTTTGTTATTTTCCTGAATTAGGTACACTTCAAAGTTATTCGTAGATGATGACAAAACTTCCCATCCATTTTGTGTGGTGACAATTAAATCTGTGCTTAGTTGAAGACTTTTTTTAAGCCTGGTACGAATATCTTTAATCTTACTGGTAATCTTTCCTTTATTAATAGTTACCAGCCTATCAAAAAGCCGGTCTCTAATAAATTTCATTATTCCAGCGACAGCCTTGTCTAGTCTTTTAATGGTTTTACCATTTAAATATAAATATTTTAATGTTCTGTGCATTCTTTCTAAATGCATATTTGTATTTAGTCCCGCATGAAGTCGGAAACAATAAGCCCATGACTGGTAATTTTTCATATAATGTTCAACAAAATAGGTACCAAAATGTTTTGTATCAGGGTCGGCTATAAGTTGGTTGCATAATTCATCTATCATTGAGGTAAAAGCAGACTTATCTCTTTCTTCCATTACACATCTCAACTGCTTGTAGACAAAACCCTTTAAAAAAATTTAAGTCTATAGATTTTAGTAAGTAGAGGTAGGTATTTGGTGATTGAAAGTGTATGGACTATTAAAAGTATTCTTAATGGAGAATAGGCAACTAATTAATTTGAAATTTGGCATCATTGCTCAACGGCAAAAAATATAGATTTTTTAGGTTTTTTTACTGTTAAGCAATGATGCCAAATTATAAATTAATCAGTTTCGCCAGTCGCCATATACTTTAAATTGTCCTGTATTTTGTATACTTATCTTACCTGCTTTTCTTTGTTGGCGATTTTTGTTAGGTTTTTGCGCCAGGCTCTATCGATATGCCATGAGCAATATAATCTAAAAAACAAAATAGGCATCTGCAAATAAAGAGTTTGTTTAAAAAGCCATGAGGGAGAGTTTACCTTAAAGTTGGTACTCCCATTATTTCTATCCACGCATTATAAAACGATTCTGCTATATCTGTCATAAAAACCTTGGGCCTTATAATGTCTGAGTATTTTTTTATTGATGAAAAAAATATTTTTAAAATTTCTTTGTCCGTTCTGCTGGTTATCAGAAACGCACATGGAAAACCCTGTCTCATATCATCAATTGTAAGTAGTGTAATTAGTTCAAAATTATAACCATTTGTGCCGTGAGTACCATCCAGACAAATGCAGTCTGATCCATATTTTTTTAGAATCTCACACTGAGCTGGGTTCATTATTATGAGAATGAAATCTTCTTTTCTTAATTCAGGAAACTCTTTATTTACTGTATCTTGCGATTTATAAAATACCACACAACTGTTGTCTGTTTCATTCATCTCGTTAACCCAGGATTCAATACTGATTGCATCATTTGAATGCCTTTTGGTTTGTGAATGTAAGTTAAATGATTGTTCAATATTGTGAAGGTCCTTTCTTGTCAGCAAATGATGTCTATATAAATTGGAATTATAAATCGAGTCTCGAATATCATCCAATATAACATTAAATGGTATTTGTGAAGCAAGTTTTTCAGCAATTTTTTTTCTTTCTGATGGGTTTAAAAATAAGTGTCCAAGATCATTAGAGTGCCCTACATGAGTCTCAATGAATTCACAGTCAAAATGCCCCTCTTCGTTTGATTTGACCATGAAAGATGCGGGACAAAAACCATTTATTTTATTGGTTCCTTGAAATTTTATACTTCTCTTTCGATTTTCAATGCCAATATATGTTCCTGATCTGTTACACACATAATTTCTTATTCTACCTTTTCTCCACTGCTTCACAAAAAATGATTTGGTTTCGTTTTCAATTTTAGTTTTAAAATTTTCAACATCGGCCATTGTTGAAAACTGCATAACAGACTTTTTAATAACTATATCGTGAACTTTTTCAAAGTGATCTATTAAATCTTTATTAAACGAGCTTTTAAACTTACATAGTGGACATTTTTTAGAAGCATTACGTTTTTTCGCATCTTCTCCTTCATGCTGTTTTATATGGTAATTTAAATGATGTTTGTGACTAAAATTCTTGCCACAATTATGGCAGTTATACTTATAATTCTCTTTCGATTTATAAATTTTCAAAGCATCGGCCCCATCGCCATTGTGTAGGTTTTTCACATGTCGGCGTAGGCTAGATATATTACTAAATGTCTTGAAACAGTTTTCGTTTTTGCACGTGTTCATTTTAACTGCAAATAAATGTTTTCGAATTTAAAAAATCTGTGATTTTATACTTTAAAAATAGTAAGTAGGTAGGTAATCAAAATAGGTTCTGTGCTTAGGTAAGTAGGTGTATAAATCCGAGTTATAGGTATAAATCTAATCCAATCTAAGTGCCTTGTGTGTGGATAGTGTGTGAATAAATTGTTTTAAAAAAAACCTACCTATGTAATCCAACAAATCTTCAGGCTGCACAAAATACCAACACAATCGAACACCTGGTATCTACTACGAGTACTACAATTATTCTGTTGCACTTCTAATTAGGTGGTTAATTAAAAATTAAACCGAAAAATCAATACCACAACGTCTAGAGTGTACAATAACTTCACTTGTGCGGTTGCTCGCGCGCACCCGGTTCATTTGTGTAGCCTTGTGCGTAGACACTTGTGGTGCGTTCGGTTTTTAGTTACGGAGCTGGAGTACAAGGCGTACGGAGTATGATCACGTGACATCAGATGTAACAGAGTGCTTCTGACATATTCGAACGGTGAGAGTCGTAAAATTTGTAAACATAACCTCCAAATTGAATGTTTGAAAGTAAAGATGAATCATTATTATAAAACGATGGCCCTAATTTGCAATTTTGCAAATTAAATAATTTGGGATAGTAGTGATGACGAGGAGAATGATGGAAAATCTGCGAAAGTAGAAAATTATAGTGAGGAAATTGTATCGGCATGACCAATCGCCAATTTAAACTGCATTTTCGTTTAAGTACAGAGGCATTTGAAGACATGTTACGTAAATTAAGTACTGTAAATAGAAAAAATATAACACCGCGCCACCCTGAAATCCCACTGGATAAAGCAGCAATGATTATGGTGTGGTACTTGGCCAATCTTGAAAGTTTTAGGTATGATTAATGTTCATCAATCAAATGGCATATAGTGTAATAAATTGATTAAACTGTATTTATAGGTCTGTAGCCAATAGATTTGGTATTAGCAAATCTACATGTTCATCGGTATTGTACCGAATGTGCACATTACTAATAAAAATTAACAACAAATTTAATATTATTTGCTGGCGATCACGGAATCGAGCTCAATTTATAGCAAGTAGTTTTGAAAAGCCCCACAAAATGCTAGGTAAATGTTTACTACAAGATACACTATTTTCTCCTACTGCAATATTGTTGATGTTATTTTAGGTGTTATTGGAGCCATCGATGGTAGTCATATTCGAATCAATGCTCCTAAGCATGATCACACTTGTTATATAAATCGAAAAGGTTACCATTCAGTGTTACTTCAAGGAGTGTGCGATCATAACAAGTTATTCATTGATGTTTTCTGTGGGCTACCAGGCTCCGTTCATGATTATACGTTGTTCAAAAGATCAGATCTCTATAAACGTATAAAAAGCAATAATATAACCTTTCCAAATACACTCATTTAATCGGTGATTTAGCTTATACATTACCTCCATACCTGCTAGTTGGTTTTAAAGATTATGGAAATCTAACTAGGAGACAAAGACATTTTAATTTAGTATTAAATAAATCAAGATCTGTAATTGAAAACGCGTTTGCGTTCTTAAAAGGTCGCTTTAGAAGATTAAAATTCTTAGAAACTGTTAGGCTAGATTTTATTTCATTGATTATAGTGGCCACCTGCATCTTACATAATATATGTATTTTATCCGGTGAGGAAATAGATGATCTAATAGATATTAATCAAGAAATTCAAGAAGAAAGAACAAATGCTCCTCTAGATTAACCTTTTAACAATGAACATGAAATAATATTGCAGTCAGGAAGCAAACAGATATTATGAATGTATTACCCATAATTATAAGAAATGGTGATGTAGTTTAATAAATTTAAAAGTTATAAATAAAATACATTTCAAAGTGTTTTATTGTTTTAAAAATAATAGTATTAAATAGCAACTAAACTGAATTCTTTAATAACTAAATGCACCCAACACCATAATGAACTTGAATTACAAAACGTAAAAATTTAATAATATGCATAGATTCCATTGAAAATTAAATTTTGTCGATGAGCTTTTCAAACAGTTCAAGAACTTTATCTTGTCTTGCCATTTTTTCCTGATGTCTTTGTTCAGCAGCATTTACTCTATGTTTGCGTTTAATTGAAAATCTGTTTTCTTGATCAGTGTCTCCATTTTCAGATGAGTGTGAACTTATTGGCGTTGCACATGCTCTTTTCGAAACTACTAAACCGGAGTAACTGCTACATGTAGCTTCCGGATTTATATCTGGTTTAATAAACATAATATCGTGCATAACTGAAAAATATTCCCATGTCGCCTGTTCTTTCCTGTCGTATTATTGTGCCCTAACACAGTTTTATATGTTCGTTTTAGTGCCTTCCATTTGGTATCGCAATGCTTCCAGGTTATCTGCTTGTGAAATTCTTTTGTCATCTTTTCAGCTATTTTGACCCAAACAAATCTTTTAACTGTCTTATCAAACTCATCGTTACGAGTTTTTACTTCTTCTATTAAATATAGTACTGTTTCAGGGGTCCACATTTTTTCATTTTCGTCATCGTTATTATTTTCTGCAGCAATACCGTCTTCTACAACGCATGTTGATACTGCATGAAATTGGGACCAGAAATTTCCTTCAACCAAACGTTATCATTAATACTTCTTTCATAAGTATAAATATGTGTTATAGCTCACCTTTAATATTATGTTTTTGTTGAATATGTTCTAGGATTCCTGCCTCATTGCCACTCGTCTGTTTACATTCACTACATTCATAAATCAATTGTTTATCATGTAATAATACATTAGCACACTGATTTTCATCACTATCATCAGTGCCACCTCTACTTACAAGCCGTGCTGTTAGAATTGGCAACTTTGCGCGAGGCTGTAGAAGTAGTCCGGACGGCTATCTGCGGCTATACGGTATGCGTTAGAATTACGTATAACTAAGAATATAGGTAATAAATAATAGTTTTTGAAAGTTAAAGAATATATTTAAGAGTTGAACGACAATGCATAAATACCTGTTTTATTATGAATCGCCGTCTAATTTCTCTGCTGTACACTATTTTTAATGGAATATTAAATTCAGGACTAAAAATTAAAATAAGGAACAGTTATAGTTAGATTATTTTATTTTATTATATAAAAAAAAACGTACAACTGATTAGGATATCTAGTCAACAAATACCTATTATTTAAATGTATTTAATTTTCTCTTTTTTATTTTATTCTCCGCGGACTTTGTATATTTTTCTTTTGCATCATCAGTTTTCTTTTTAATATAATTATTTAATAATATATTACTGAAAACAGAATAAAAAAGAGGAACAATATTTTTTACATTTTCTCCACACATACATTCCAACTCTTCGAAAAAATTACATTTTTCTAAGCTTGTATTAGTAAGAGTCATAATTTTTTTTTGATCAGAATGGCGTAAGAATTTTTTTCTAACACTTTGTCAGTTATTATAAAATCGAATATAGCATGCATGTGAAAAAATATAGAATTTACAGAATCTGTAGGTAAGCTTAACCCACCTCGTTGAAGAGAATCAAAATAGGTGTCAGAAATATTGTCACCTTTAGACTCTCTTATTAGATCTTTACAAAAAGAGCACCTAAGTATTTTGCATATTGAAAAAGTCGCATATCCAGAAACATATAATGTTGAACCCACATCCAGTGCACCAACTTCTAAATAATTACCGCTAAATATACAGTTAAATTCGTCAATATTTGTTTTGAAGTTCTCTTTAGAGAAATTTTGGGAAGAATCAGATATATCTTTTATTGATACAGTACCTGTCCTAGCAAGATCTAGAATCTTCTTCACGCGAAATTTTTTTTCAGATTCAAGAATTTGTTGAAAACTCACGTTGTAGTTACAACCAGACAGTCGACGATACTGACCAAATCTTTTTTCTAGATTGTCAGTTTGAAATTTGCCTGCTAAGACATAACTAACCCCTAACTGTTCAAGAGACCAAGAAACTAAATCGACTAACACAGCAGTGCTTCTCTCGATTGCAGCAGAGGTATCCTTTGTTAGCCCTCCTCTTACATTAGACTCAGTTAATAGTCTCCATTCTCTGATCCATAAAACAAATTGTCTTAGATACTCTAACTTTGGATCGTTCAAGTCATGTATTGGACCAGAATATTCATTTCTTTTTATTTTGCCTGCTAGAACGCTTTTGGAGTTGACTATGTCCCACCAGTTTCTAATAATTTCAACAAAAGCAGCAGTTTCATTATAATCTTCAATTTCTTTCAGGGCAGCAATAGTTGATCTATGAAATACGTTATCTTACAAGGGTTACATTTTGTCTTTCAATGTTGCTTGGATACAAAGTCTTATTGTTTAACTTAAAGGCTTTCTTAATCAATAAATTTTTTTCATTGTCATTTATTACCCTTAGATGGTGAAAGGAAGCTTTTTTAATAATACTCAGATCATTGAAGTCAGGATACAAAAAAGTACTCCAATGATTTTTTAAGTTTATCCAGTTATTGCGAATATTTTTAAATATGTGAACAAAGTCATATGTGAGAAACACTTTAATAGAATTGAAATCGGGTTTTTCCATAAAATAATTTACAGGGGCAAAAAGTCTTGTTGAAATATTAAACAATGGTAGCGCCATCTAGTATCCTAATTTTGTTTCATATGTATGCATGTTTTTGTTTTAAGTCCAATGTTAATGGCGGTATGTGCATGTAATAAAAAAAGTGTGTTCAACAAATAAACAATTTTATTTGTCTCCAATTTATTTTCGTGTATTTTACGACATCCACTAGGCTGAAATCAAAATTCTTATAACAGGTTATGGGCCCAGTCCTACGTGAAGGTTATTTTTTACTAACTTTGTGAAATATACGAAAAAGGAGGTTAGGATAGTTCGAACACCTCGTGGTTAGTTTTTTTAAAACAAAGCGCTATTAGAAGTTACTAGGAATGGAAAACATGGAAGGAGATCTACTAAGAGTTGTTAAGTTACAAAATGCTGAAGATTGGGCTAAATGGAAGTTTACGATGCGAGTAATATTAAATTCGCATGATTGTTTTAGTGTGGTTACCGGTGAAAGTGTAAGGCCAGCAGAACCTGCACATGATACCGCAGCTGCGGATAAAGCAGCAGCACTAAAATCAATTGCTCAGTGGAATAAAGCGGATAGATTGGCTCAAAAGGCTATTGTAACCTCAGTAGGATCAACACCTTTACTTCATATAATGAATTGTGAAACATCGGCAGAAATGTGGCAGAAGTTGCTAAGTATATATGAGCAGAAATCAGAATCTGGTATACATTTAGCACAACAAAGGTTTTACAGCTATGTGAAGGATCCAGCCGACAGTATTGCAGTGCACATATCTAAGGTGGAGGACATCAGTCAACAACTGAGAAGACTCGGTGAACCTATCGCAGAATCGATGGTTATAACGAAAGTACTTATGACATTGCCATCGACATACAATCATTTCTTTAGTGCATGGGAGTCTACGTCAAGTGATAAGAAAACTTTATCAGACTTGACAGCTCGTCTTCTGGTTGAAGAATCAAGAATTGCAGGTCAAGAATCGAGTGAAAAGGTGGCCTTTGTGGCAAAAAGGATTGGCCATGATAATAGTAACGCTTCTGGTTCTAAGCGTAAACCTGGTGCTTGTTTTTATTGCAAAAAGGTGGGGCACTGGAAAAGGGACTGTAAAAAAACGAGTCGATGACAGAGAGAAGAAAAACAGATCAACTTTGGGTGCAGCAGGTGACGCGTTCGTGGGTGAACTTACAACTGGTGGTTTATCGGGAGAAGTAAGTAATTGGTATGTTGATTCGGGAGCCAGTCATCATATGACATCAAGTAGAGAGTTTTTCGTGGACTTTGAGAAGTTTGAGGAACCTTTATACGTGCGAATTGGTGACGGAACAAAAATTAACGCGTTTGGAAAAGGGAATATTAATATCTTGGCTTTTAATAACAAAGCATGAGTTGAAAAACACTTATCAAACGTACTGTATGTGCCTGAAATGAAACTGAACTTGTTCTCGACCGGTGCTGCTTTAGATAAGGGACTAAAGATGATCTCTGATAACAAAAGGTGCGAGTTCCTAAAGGACGGTGTCGTAGTTGCGATTGGTGATCGTGAAAAACATCTGTATAAAATGAGGTTTAAAGTATTAATTAATCATGATTTAGATGTCATGGGCGAAGCAAACGTTGCAGTAAACAATTCCTTGAAATTGTGGCACGAGCGGTTAGCGCATCAGAATGTAGCTCATATTAAAGAATATTTAAAACAACGGAGCATATCTATAAACAATGCCGAAAGTGATTTCTTTTGTGATGCATGTTTAATCGGTAAACAGTGTCGTAAACCATTTCATCACAGCGAAACAAAAAGTAAAGCTCCAGGAGAATTAATACACTCGGACGTTTGTGGGCCTATGCAAACAACATCGATCGGAGGCTCCAGGTATTTTGTATTGTTTAAGGACGACTTTACTCACTTTCGTACCGTGTTCTTTTTGAAAAATAAAAGTGAGGTTAAAGATAAACTTGTTACTTTCTTAAATTATGTGAGAAATGATACGGGTTGTGAAGTGAAGACCTTGCGTACGGATGGAGGTCTAGAAAACATAAATGTGGACATTAAGGCTATTTTAGAGTCCAGAGGAATTCGACATCAAAGAACTGTTGTGTACACACCACAGCAAAATGGATGCGCTGAACGCGAAATGCGTACTATAGTTGAGGCAGGTCGTACAATGCTTCATGCTAAAAATTTAAATCTCAACCTATGGGCCGAAGCAGTTAATACATCGGTGTATATTTTAAATTTGTCCGGTACCAGTACTGTTAAAGGAAAGACTCCATTTGAGTTGTGGTTTAATAAAGACAGTGTGAAAATTGATCACCTTCGGGTTTTTGGTGCAGAAGTTTATACACACATTCCAAAACAAAAACGCCGCAAGTGGGATCCAAAAAGCAAGAAGGGCATATTTGTTGGTTATATTGACGGTGTGAAAGGTTACCGCATTTATTATCCGGATAATAATAAAATTGAATTTTCCCGCGACGTCGTGTTTAAGAACGAGTGTGAACAAACCTTTAAACCTGTCATACGTAGTGGAAATATTGACAATTTGGAAGTTGGCAGCGTTGAAAACGAGAATAGTGAAAATGTAAACAATGCACATAACCTAAATAACGAAACGTCAAATCAAGCAGGAAGTATTGAATCACTTGATAATAATTCTGTTAATACAGTTGGGTATAAGTTAAGAGACAGAAACAATATTAAGCCTCCGTCTCGGTTTCTAGACGGTGCAGAAGCTTTTATAGCCAATTGCACTGAACCAACAAACTATGAAGAAGCAGTTTCCGATGTGAATTATCGTAAATGGTTGAAAGCTATGGACGAAGAAATAAGTTCATTAAATAAAAATGAAACTTGGACCTTAGTTGTACCTCCAGACAATGCAAAAGTGATTGATAACAAGTGGGTTTACAAAGTAAAGTTAAATTCTGTTGGAAAAATTGACAGGTATAAAGCGAGATTGGTAATTCGTGGTTTTATGCAAAGGTACGGAATTGACTATGAAGAAACTTTTAGTCCAGTAGTCAAATTTAATTCTATTCGTTTAATTTTATCGATTGCTGCTAGTGAAAAAATGCAGTTAATGCAATTCGATATTAAAACAGCCTTTCTGTATGGCAATGTGCAGGAAGATATTTACATGGCTCAACCAAAAGGTTATGAAGATGGTTCTAATCGTGTTTGTAAATTGCAGAAAAGTTTATACGGTCTAAAGCAAGCTCCAAGATGTTGGAATGATCGGTTTAAATCTTTTCTAACTAAATACGGACTTACACAAAGCCAGTTTGATCCGTGTGTATTTATTAACGTAGAGTTGCGGTTAATATTAGCAGTATACGTAGATGATGGTTTGGTAGCTGGAATAAACAAAAGCGATGTGGATTCACTACTGAAAAATCTAAATAACGAATTTGAAGTAAAAATTCAGGATTTGAGTTATTTTTTGGGTGTGCAAATTGAGAGAAAAAGTAATCAATCTTTATTTATTCACCAGAATCAGTATGCCCTGAAGATTCTACAAAAATTTAATATGGCTGATTGCAATGAGGTATCTACGCCAGCTGACTGTAATCAAACGTTGAATTCTGGTTTTCATGTTAATGGTGATAAAGAAACAGTGGGAGTACCATATCGTGAAGCGGTGGGTAGTCTGATGTACCTTGCCATTTGTACGCGTCCAGATATTGCCTATGCAGTGAGTCGTGTGAGCCAGTATCTAGAAAAACATTCAAGAATTCATTGGGAAGCAGTGAAGCGCATCTTTAAATATGTCAAAGGTACATTGCGTACTGACATATTGTTTGATAGCTCAGCGATTATAGATTTGAAGGCCTACAGTGATGCAGATTTTGCAGGAGACACCGAAACACGAAAATCAACCAGCGGTTATGTTTTTACAGCAGGTTCGGGTGCAATTTCATGGTGCTCGCAGAAACAACCTACCGTTGCTCTGTCAACCACAGAATCGGAGTACATTGCAGCATGCCTATCGGTTAAAGAACTAATTTGGTTAAAAATGCTTTTAAATGAGCTTGTTTCAGCTAAACTTGAAGAAAGTGTAACTTTATTCATAGATAACCAGAGTGCTATTAAGTTGATCAAGAATCCAGAATATCATAAGCGAACTAAACATATAGATGTCAAGTACCACTTCATACGTGAGAAATACATGGAGAAACAAATTAATCCAGAGTATATAGGAAGCTCAAAACAGTTGGCTGATATTTTTACAAAGCCTTTGCCAAAAGAAACATTTGTAAGAATGCGTTTAGCGTTAAATATTGTAGAAATAGATAACTGAAATGTTTCTTGTTCTAATTTTTTTTTATAGTAATGTGTTATTGGGTTGGTACCATTATTTAAAGTGGGAGTGTTGAAATATTAAACAATGGTAGCGCCATCTAGTATCCTAATTTTGTTTCATATGTATGCATGTTTTTGTTTTAAGTCCAATGTTAATGGCGGTATGTGCATGTAATAAAAAAAGTGTGTTCAACAAATAAACAATTTTATTTGTCTCCAATTTATTTTCGTGTATTTTACGACATCCACTAGGCTGAAATCAAAATTCTTATAACAAGTCTAAACATGAGTTGATTGATACGATTATTATCACTGATGACAACTGCCACCTTAAAATTAAACTGCTGTACAAAGTGAATTACAGTGAGGACTAAATTTCTTAATTGTTCTCCAGTTATACCACTGACAGGTACCAGCTTTACAATTTCCTTAAAATGACCGAAACAGGAACTTAACATAAAACTTTGTACTGTTTTGGCCAGTTCAGCTGGGTTATTTTCCGCATATCCTACAATTTTTTGTGCTTTAAAAGTTAGACATAAATTTCATCAAGTAATAATGAAACATGCAATTCTCTATTTGTAAGATTTTTTGATAGGCGTGATAAATAATGCGTAGTATTTGCATCAAGATTTGGAACTACATTAAACGCTGCTGAAATTGACTGCAAATACCTTCTATGTGGTAAAATTAAAGACTCGCGAATAAAATTATATACAGCAGGTGATTGTGAATAAATCATAAATGCAAACGTAATAGTCAGGGAGTTGTAAGTCTTTCGATTAGATAATAACAAATTTAATTGATTCTCAATTAGCTCTAATAAATCTTTATGCTTTGAAGACACTTCTTCTTCAATAAACTCTATGCTTCTTTTTACAAATTTACTTGCCTTATTTAGATAGTATTCAAAACATTCTCGTTTCCTGTTGTTCATTTCATGAACATTTTTATACCTGGTCAACAAATTTTCAATCTGGCTCCAACGAGAAAGCTTCGAGTCAGAAGGCAGAATCCACTCTAGATCATGCTTTGGAATTTCAATTTGATTGACACTTACATTGACAACCATCTCAATTGACACTGAAATACTGCAAACAACTTGTAGCTGATCTACCTTCACATTAAAATTCTGCACCCTGTCAACATTTAGAGAATAAAACCACACACACCTATCACTTATCTTATGGTGCCAATTATCAATCACTTCTAAACGTTTTAAAAAACAATTCACAAAACCATTAAAATCATCTATAATGTCTTCTTTTAAAAAACTGCTCAATTTTTACCGCATTTCTCTTTATAACCTGTTCCCGTCGACAATCTGGAGACGTTCTTGCTGGAGGTTCCTTTCTAGACAGATATGAAGGCAGATTATCAAAAACTGTTGGAATTGCATCCTCCGTCAACTTTGGGTGCTGCAGTAAGAGATTTTGAATTTCTCCTGAAGTTGGGTTTCTGTACGGTTGATATTTAATAATATGATTCTGATGAAAGTGTTTGATGCACACTGCAGAACATGCGGTGGGATTCCAATCAGTCCTGGGGATAGCCCGCATCCATGTTTGCTTTTTCCTTTCATCTTTAGGAAATGCAAAAGTTGTCACCGAATTATTTTGCTTTAAAGTGCTATCGTAGTTCGATTTGCACCCTGGCACAACACACCTTCTTGGCATCTAAAAAATATTAAGATAAAATAGGTCAACAAATCACGGAACAAAGTGGGGTTATGTACATGCCAGCACTTTACGTTTCAAACCTACCTTACTAATAAATAATACGCAGAAGGGTAACCAATTATTAATAATTTCAACAAACTGAACTGTCCACAAAAAGTTTAATAGTTTTCACTGCTTTTTTTTTGTCAATTTTAAACAAAATGCAATGCGACAAGCAACATGGAAACGCATTATCACGAGCTACAGTCGGACTACTTGCAATGTTGCCAATGTTATAACAGCACGGCTTGTAAGTAGAGGTGGCACTGGCATCTTAACATAAATAAATGTAATGTAATGACGTTCACCAGGAAGCTTGTTCCCATTATATTCCCCTATTCAATTGATGATGAATCAGTAACCCGTCGTACTTGTTTTAAAAACTCTTTATTTTACGCTTGTTCGCTCGAAATTAGAGTACGGTGCACTTGTATGGCAGCCGTTCTATAGAAGTCATAACCTGCTAATTGAAGGAGTTCAAAGAAGGTTTCTGAAATTTTTGTGGTTTAAGAAACATCTTGTCTATCCTGAGAGAGGATTTGCTTATGAAACGTTGTTGGTTGCTTTTGATACTACCTCCCTTGAATTTAGAAGGGTGAATAAAGGAATAATTTTTTTGTTTAAGTTGGTGCATTACCAAATTGACTGTGAATATCTGCTCAGTAAACTTAATATACATGTTCCTGGAGTATCAACCAGAAATCACAAAACCTTCTACATTCAAAGAACTAGAACAAATGTAATGCTTAAATCGCCAATTGTGATTATGTGTAGTAACTACAACAAAATTAGTGATGCATGCGACATCTTCTCATGTACCTATAAGCTCTTTTTAAACATTATGAAAACAGCTATTGAGCCCTTGATGTAAAATAACAGATTGTTCATTTAACCTCTCAATTGCTCGTTTGGCACAATTACCTTATAGTTAACCTAATAGTTAAGCTGTACATTATGTTATATTTATGGGTTCTAGATATAATTTATGTTAGTCTTTTATGCATGTTATGCAAATCTTTGTTGTTTAGCCGTTATTTTGTAAATTGTCCTGTAATTGGGAAACTGTTGGGCAATCAATTATAAATAAATAAATAATCTACACATCAATGTTTTCATCTTCAGAGTCCATATAATCTTCCGAATCATCGGAATCGCCTGTGTTAACAGTGAATATCAAATCCATTGAACTGTCTAATAAACGTTCTCTGTCGATACAGTCATCGGTTATCTTGTCTACATGATTACAAACTGATGACCACTCTTCTGGAGTAATGGCGTTCAACTTTTCTTTGGCAAGTTTCATCACATCATCCATTTTAAAAGTAACATTTCTTGCAGCAACCCAATTCTTCGTTATGGCTCAAATTTTCTCAATAGGGTTGAAATCGGGATGGTACGATGGTAATCTCAATACTAGATGACCATATTTGTTTAAAAGTGCATCCAGTACATACTTATGGGATTTTGTTTTATGTAATTTAATGATATTATACAATTCTGGTTTTGTGCTTGTTGGATCATATTGAATGTTTCTGTCGGATAACCAGTTGATAATATATTGCTTTAAAGTAGACGACGTTGGATCCTTGTCGTATCTAACGTTATGGTATGAAGCATTATCAATTATAAGTACTGATCGAGGTGGAAGATTGGGAATCAGCTGGTTTTCAACCCACTTTATGAAGTTATCGTGATTCATTTCATCATGGTAATCGCCAGATTTAGTACCTGAATACGATAGTTATTAAAAAAAAACTTTTAAATGCATATTAATACAAACCTGAACGAAAAGTTAAAAGTGCTCCAGGTACGAAACCATCTTTACCACCAGCATGAACGATAATACATCGTTTTCCTTTTGAAATAGGTTTTTTTAAACCCAATACAGCATCGTCTGCCCATTCTTTCGGTTGCGTATGTGAGCTGTGCAAATATGTTTCATCGGTATAAATTATGGGCCTACCTTCTTTCTTATACTTTAGCAACGCCTTTAAATATTCAATTCGTTTTTTACGTATATCATGTGATTCCATCAAAATTGTTCTTTTATCTGAAATAGTTTTCCACCTATTAAGACAGTGTTACTTTTTAAAGTATTTTTTGCATTGCATTGCACTTACTTGAATCCCATTTTCTTTATTAAACTAGCAAGTGTTGATAGGCCTCCTTCAAATGACAGTCCGCAGTCTTTGATTTTCTTTAAAATACCTGCATGAATAAATATTATTAAAGCTATTGTTAGCACTAATTTGAGAAATTACCTTTTAAAGATGGTCTTCGTTTTTCTATGATGTAGAAATCGTGAATGATGTTACGGATTGCTTGAATCTCTCCAATAGAAATGTCGCTTTTGCGGCTTGTACGTGGTCGTTGTTTATGTGGTGTTGAAAATGAAGCCACTTCACCAGATGCCACTTGTGCTGCCTCTTTAGAAATGCGTCGGTAAGAACTGTCGTAAATTCCGGTGGCTGCCATGATATGTTCCTTAAAATTTCCTAAAGGTATTGTAGGAGCACCATTTGTAGCTTCTTCTTCCATAAATTTCAACACATTTGCAATTATATCGCGACCCTGGCTGTGTATAACCTTCCCGCGGACTCCTAACTTCTTGCTTGGAGTTTCCATATTTGAGGTTAGGTTTTTAACTTTGTTAATAAGTTTCTCTGTAATACAATGATATGATAACATTTTCATAATGTGTGCTGCATACATATCGCAAACAAATAGAATAAATTTTGATTAATTTGAACAAAATTTTAATCTAAAGGAAAACTTTTTTCATAAATTCAACAAACACTATACTTACCCCAATAAAACGTGTCAAATATTGTGCAGACTGGATAATAAACGCTAAAAGAACAGAATAACGGGCACGTCGCAACACACACTTCAAAGTAAAGCAGACGGACGCCTATGCGAGAAGATTCACCCGAATCAGTAAGATGGACTCGCCCAGACGTAATTTGGTTAACGGCGCACGATAACGTATATGTATTTCTCTATTTGGGTTTACTTTACTTCGCGCTTATTTTTCCTGATAGTTCCTATTACTGTTAGTTTGTCGTCAATAAGCAGTTTTTTGATAAGTGGCAAAGATGTGAACCAGTTGTCGATTGTTAGTTACGCCCAGAACCATAGAAGACATAATCTTGGAACTACATCATGTGGACTGTTTGATACTTTATAGGGCCCTTCGGGCTGTAATCCTACGTACACTTCCATCTTGCTGGTGTAGAGCATTTTAGCGGCACGAAGTTTATTATTTTCAAACCGTACTTAATGGGTTTATAGGGTATATACTGGCGAAAGCTGCACTTCCCTCTAAACCCTACAAGCATCTCATCAATAGTTACGTATTCGGAATGGTGGTAGCCATTTTGGCAAATGGTGTCAAAGAGGTCAAAAATAACGCGTATAGCAGTTAACTTATCCGTGGATCTTCGCTCTAAGCGACTGTCTTTTTCGTCAAATCTCAAACAGCGAAGTAGGAATCTAAAACGTTGTAACGACATTGTAAGTCGAAATATTTCGACACCAGACCCATCTGTTTTCCATAAATCTTCAGAGTTTAAACGATTAGCGTGGTAAATTCCCGCCATGTACAGTAATTCCAACAAAGCGCGTATTTCTACAATGTTAGTTGGGAGGGAATCTCTACTGTGGGCAAAATTTTCGGCTACCATTTCGATATATCCATTAGTGCATCTCACAATTATATTAACAATTTCGTCATTAGTAAAATATTCCCATATTTGTACGGGGATTTTTTAAGGCCCTTGTTGCTAACGAAGCACCAGGTAACAGTTTGATAATATTCTCTTTTCTAATTTTCATTGCTCTCGGTGTTCGTGCGTGTTTCTTCCAGGGGGTTCCATCTTTCCCGAAGAATGATAAAGAACTGTTTTTCTTCTCATCTGTTTCATCAACATCCGAAATGTCTTGTTCAGATTCGCTGTCCTCAAATTGTTGTTCTTCGTGGTCTGACTCATCTTCCGCTTCATCGTCATACACAATATTATCATCTTCCTCCATCACTTCTTCCAACATCTTCCTGAGGCGCTCTTGCTCCTTTTCGTAAAATGCCATAGCTAATATATGTAATAACAGTACTTTTCTGACAGAAGATGCTTACAAGTAAAAAATACCTTGTATTGAATATTTTGATAATAAAAAACAAAGCTACGTCAGTAGTCACCGCGGTCTCACAGACCGCAAAGTCTCGTAATTCTTTGCAAATACACACTACACCACTCAAACGCTCACTGCCACTTGGGATGCACGAATTATGAAGATATGTAAAGGAGGGGTTCGCCCCGCATCCCACATATTCAGCAAAACGAAAATAAATGCATGTGCGGTCTCTGAGACCGCACGCTACTACTGGAAGGTTAATGATGTGCGGTGAAACTGATTTATTTCTTTGATTGATATTTATTTAAATCCTGAAAAATTTGGGAATCTACTTAAAATGACCTTGTGTTCGTTTAGTTATTTGAGTAATACGAAGATGTACATATGTTGCAGTAAAACTGGAAGAGATTAAATTATGGGAATTGCCTCCAGAAGTGTCTGATATTGAATACAATGATGGTTCCATCAAACTAGAATCATTACATGAAGAATTAGATATAAAAACTGAAGTATTTGGTAACAAAGAAGATCATGATGTAATACAGCTACCACTAAAGGACACCATTCATCAAAGTTTTAAAATGCATTCTGGGGAAAAGTCATACAAATGCAATATTTGTGAACGTAGGTTTAAATGGGAGAAAAATTTAGAGAGTCACATCAAAGTTCATACAAACAAAGAGCCTTTTGCTTGTAGAGTATGTGATTATAGATGTACAATGTGGTGTACCATGACACAACATATGAGAATTCATACAGGAGAGAAACCTTTCAAGTGCAATGTATGCAACTTTGGAAGTGCACATAAGAGAAGCTTGCAAATGCATATGAGCATTCATACAGGAGAGAAACCTTTCAAGTGCGATAAGTGTGACTATGAAAGTATATGGAAGCTTCACTTGCAGTATCATATGAGCAGTCATACAGGAAAGAAACATTTCAAATGTAATGTTTGTGACTATGAGAGTGCACGTAAGCCTAGTATGCAACGACATATGAGAATTCATACAGGAGAGAAGCTTTTCAAGTGCACTATATGTGTCTATGAAAGTACACAAAGAAATCACATGGACGGACATATGAGAACTCACACGGGAGAGAAGCCATTCAAATGTAATATATGTGACTTTGAAACTGCACACAATAAGAGCTTGCAAGGTCATATGAACACTCATACAGGAGAGAAACCCTTCAAGTGTGATATATGTGACATTAAAAGTCCAAATAAGTCTAGTTTGCAACGACATATGAGAATTCATACAGGAGAGAAACCATTCAAATGTAGTATTTGTGATTTTGAAACTGCACACAAGAAGAGCTTGCAAGGTCATATGAACACTCATACAGGAGAGAAACCCTTCAAGTGTGATATATGTGATTATGAAGGTGCACATAAAAATTGCATGCAAGGACATATGAGAACTCACACTGGAGAGAAACCATACAAATGTAATATATGTGAATATGAAAGTTCACACAAGCTGAGCTTGCAAAGTCATATGTGCACTCACACGGGAAAGAAACCTTTCAAGTGCAATATATGTGACTATGAAACTGTTCACAAGCAGAGCTTGCAGAGACATATGAGAACTCATACAGGAGAGAAACCTTTCAAGTGCAATGTATGTAACTTTGGAAGTGCGCATAAGAGAAGTTTGCAAATGCATATGAGAATTCATACAGGAGAGAAACGTTTCAAGTGCGATAAGTGTGACTATGAAAGTATACGGAAGTTTGACTTGCATTATCATATGAGCAGTCATACAGGAGAGAAACCTTTCAAATGTAATGTTTGTGACTATGAGAGTGCACGTAAGCTTAACGTGCAACGACATATGAGAATTCATACAGGTGAAAAGCTTTTCAAGTGCAATATATGTGTGTACGAAAGTACACAAAGGGTTCAAATGCAAGGACATATGAGAACTCACACTGGAGAGAAACCCTTCAAATTTAATATATGTGACTTTGTAACTGCACACAAGAAGAGCTTGCAAGGTCATATGAGCACTCATTCAGGAGAGAAACCTTTCAAGTGCAATGTGTGTGACTATGAAACTGCTCGCAAGCAAAGCTTGCAAAGCCATATGAAGACTCATACAGGAAAGAAACCATTTAAATGTAATACAAGTAATATGCAAGTGCAGGGCAGCTTGACTTGCAACAACATATAAGGATACATACAGGAAAGAAAGGTTCCGTTTGAATGCAAAAAATTATGATTGTCTGATTGTCAGTGCGGTATAAGTGTAAATTATAGGATAATTATTAATAGGTATAAATATTTTGAAGCTTTTAACATATTAATTAGCATATTGTTCTTTTGAAAATGTTATATTATGAAGGAGTATTCGTAAGATTTTTCATGTGCCAGTAATATAATATTTATAAAGCAATTTCAAAAAATATCCTTGTATTTGTTATAAATTAGCTAACCCTGCGTACATGCCGTGTTAGAATACTAGAAATAAACTCTATAAGTAATAGTTTTGACAGCTGTTTAAAGCTCAAAACCCAGGAACTCTACTACAACTCTAATTCAAACAGTCTTATTTCCCAAATGGGTATTCTTAGAGGATGGTTGGAGTAGTCCATGACAATCTGGACTAGTCTAAGTAATCTAAAACAATTTGGGGTACTGTTTGGCAATCTTAAGATAAATACATGGCATTCAGATTAAATCTAGTTAACATTTATGACCCAATAAGAGCCAGTCGCCAGCTAAGATTACATTTATTGTTTTTTGAACAGACAAATATACTGACAAGCTTCCAAACAACCAATTGCTTAATAGCATTGTCACGTGCGCAGCGTTATGTCAAAAGTGTGCAAAATCATTGGTAAGTAAACTTATTTATGCAGCTATATACACTTCGCAACAAAATTAAGGGATATTACAAAAGATCTGGAATTTTTGTAAACTACTTTTCCTACTGCAGTTGCAATGGCAAAAAATAAATGTTTTGTTATTAGTTCAATATTTATATTCAATAATAACAGCTACAATTTTACAATTCACGAAGAAACTAAATGAATTTCAAATTACACCACAAAATGTCAATGCGAACCAAATTAATATCGGGTGTGACCACCTCTGGCTTGTATGCAAGCTCTTATTCGCGAAGACATACTTTCAATTAACCTGCCAATAACGTCCTGTGCAGTTGTTGCCCAAATTTCTACTAATCTAGCAGACAACTCATCTAGTGTTCTGGGAGGAACTTGAAGCGCTCGGATTTGTCGTTTTAGGTGATCCCATAGATGTTGTATGGGATTCAGATCCGGGCTACGCGCTGGCCATTCCAGAACATTAATATTGGCAGCTGCTAACTCATCAGTCACAATTCGCGCTACATGAGGTCGAGCATTGTCCTGCGTTAAAATAAAGCCAGGTCCGTGTTGCACAGCAAAAGGTTCTATAATTGGTATAACAACATTATCTCTATACCTTGCTGCAGTCATAGAACCTCTATTAAGGACCACAAGGTTCGTGCGATTCGCGAAACTTATACCTCCCCATACCATAAGGGACCCGCCACCAAAACGCTCTATTTCTCTGATGTTACACTGATGAAATCGTTCACCTGGTGCCCTCCATACTCTCTCACGTCGGTCATTGGCTGAGAGACAAAATCTGCTCTCATCTGTGAACAGCACGTGCATCCAATTTTCGATTGTCCAGTTGGCATACTGCCTAGCAAAGTGTAATCGAGCTCAGCAGTTATTCGCAATAAACGATCTTCTAGTACCGTAGTTTTTCTCCTTCTACCTTGACGTACCCTTCTATGATAATTACGAGTCGCTGCCAATGTACCCACCAATCGTGGTAACCACGCCAGTAAAATAAGAAAAATAAAATTTTGACAAAGCTGTCAATGTGCCCACTGCTAACTGCAGCAGAAACTAGCGATTGGCAATGTATCCACGGTGCGTGGTAGCCACGCCAGTCTTGAGTGGTATTACATATTTCTCTAAAAGGCTGTCAATGTGTCCACTGGTAACTTTGCTGGATTTATAAAAAATACCACTGGCAATGTGTCCACTCGAGAATTTTAGTAAAAATTAGCATTTGGCAATCTGTCCACGGTGCGTGGTATACACGCCAGTCTTAAGTGATATTACATATTTCTCTAAAATGCTGTCGATGTGTCCACTAGTATAAATTAGCATTTGGCAATGTGCCCACTCTAGAATTTTAGTAAAAATTAGCATTTGGCAATCTGTCCACGGTGCGTGGTAGCCACGCCAGTCTTTAGTGATATTACATATTTCTCTAAAATGCTGTCGATGTGTCCACTAGTATAATTTATAGCATTTGGCAACGTGCCCACGGTGAGTGGCAGCCTCGCCAGTTGTTTGCAACATATCAATTTGATATGGAAAGCTATCGATGTGCCCACCGATGGTATGTGGACAAAGTGGTGTCATATTGGTTGCATACTCTCGCGTCGTTTTAAGGGACTACACTGGTCAGCTCACAAACGCGTGAATCAAAACAATTTAGTGCTGTCAAACGAAACGAGTCCAGAATCGAGAACGGCTGGCTGATTCTGGAACTGAGAATTGCTTTCGATTCTGGAATCAAGAATCGCTTCCAATTCTAGAATCGCTTCCAATAATCGCGATTTTTATTTCAATCTATTTTAAGAACGAACTTAAAAAAAATCGTTTTCAATAGTCAATTATATCCTATCTAAGAATCCATTTTTAAAATCGATTAAAAATATTAACAATTCTTCGATTTTTTTTTGAAATGTTACCGGAAATGACCTTAACTTGCTTATTTCAATTAGTACATCCTGTATATTTGTACATTTTATCATCGGATGTTGTTGTGCCCATTTCAGCATTAGTTCAGGTAAGTAGTATATATTAAGTATAAAAAGCAAAGAATTTGTATAATTAGAATTTCATTTATTAATAATATTCAAAACAAATCATTATCTTATTATTCGAGATGTGTGGGACACTAATGCCCTGCATACATGGCAAGTAAACGGAAGTTTGGTGTCCGTGACGAAATGGCCGCCGTCCGCAGTTGTATGTTTTTTATACAAGACGATAAAACTGTGGTTTATCAACAACCTAATTTTCGCAAGTCGATAAAATTTTATCAGCGTGTATAAAATTTTATTTTTTTCCATAGCAGATGTTAAAAAACTAAGAAAAACTTAAGAAAACACAATTACTCTTACCTACAAAGCACATTTCAAAATCTCAGTAGTATTGGTTACTATGGAATGTTGAAAAAATTGAATAAAATACTTTTTTCTGCGACTGTTAAATATCCTGTACCGTATTTCACTACTTTTTGTGCATAAAACATCAAATTTTATTGTTTTTTCTTATTGCTGGCAATCTCAGAAAAAAATATTGTATGAAACTCTTGCATAAACTATCTTTTTAAAAAGTATTACTTTATGAACTTGTATAAATAAATATTTCCACTGCTAGCATTAAACGATAACATTGTTTACTTTGTTTTCGAGCCAAGAAGATGAATTTCTTTCCTAGTGATTAGTAATGTAAATCTAAAAGCAATTATAAA